>VWZS01005947.1:2383-12684 GCA_013397075.1 Rhabdornis inornatus
GTGGTTGTTGCACAACCTGTGAGCAGTGAACATGGTCATCAAGCCGATAGGTGCATTATAGCCTGGACATCCATCACCTGCAATGATTCCACTCGATTAACTCCTGGTGGTTATAGATCTAAGACTGTTTCTTTGCCATACCCTTATGTGGACAGAGACACCTAGAGAGCTGCAAAATTACAGCTCGAGAATCTTTTCTCTCAAGCCTGAATGCTTCTTGCTTCCCAGGCTGATAAGCTGAGGACAGCTGCAGACAGAAAGGAAATTTCCCAAGGTGATAAATGGTCAAAAACAACTCAGAATCTGATGAAAAACAGAGTGGAAGTCATAATAACGATTAACACCTGTTGTTTTTCCCATGGGATACATCCTGAGGCCTGGTCTCCTGGATGTTTATCCCAATTAGCTAATGAGCTACTGTCCTGTTCTAGTCTCTCGTAACATGCTTTAAATACAAGCTCTCCGCTCAATAAAATTGGCCTTTTTTCCCTAAAAAGGTCCATGTGTGTTGTTGCTCTTTTTCCCTCTCTCTAGGACAGCAACCACACCCTTACACCCTGATGATGAGCCTCCTTTTGCCTTTTCAGTGCCCACCTTGAACCATGCGGAACCAATGAAATGATTTCATTGGACAGTGTTGTCACAAGGCATGTGCAATAGCCTGATTATATGCCAAAGAGTGGTCAGTCTTGCCTTGCAAGCTCTCTGCTGCCAGTTTCCTACAGTGACCATATATCGCTATACGGATGATATTTTGCTTGAGGCTAAAGACCATTCTGTTTTGTGTTGCATGCAGGTGGCTGCTATTCAGTCAGCAGGGCTGATAGTTGCACCTGAAAAAGTGCAGCATTAGTCCCCATGGCATTATTTAGGGTGGAAAATTACTCAGCAGACCATTTTCCCTCAGCCTCTAAAACTTTGTGTTAAAGACGCATTGACTTTAAATGACTTGCAGAAATTACTAGGCTCCTTGAACTGGTTACCTCTTCTGGGCTTATCTACAGAACTTTTACACCCTTTGTTTCAATTGCTCAAAGGAAACCCCCATCTAATTTCTTTTTGACAGTTGACCCCAGAAGCTAAGAACGCCCTTGCACATTGTTCTCAGGCACTGGAGTGTGGAGGATCAGACAGCTGCAGAAGCTGAGCTGGGTAGCACCACAGATCTCTTGGCCCTGGTACAGTGGAAGCCATGGGAGAGAGAAACTCAAGGCAAGAACAAAAGTGAAGGCATCATGTCTTGTCAGTCTGACTGCTCTGATGAGAGAAGATGTAACAAGGACATTGCTGGCACAAAAGAATGTAACAGGGACTTGATAACCGAAAAGATTGTGTTACTAATGGAACAGGGGCAAAGGGGTCCGAGTGGAAAAATTTGTGCAGAAGTTAGAGAACTATAAATACTGATGGCTAGTGTAATAAACTGGCTTTGCTTGCATAGCATGGTCCGTGTCCCTCAATCCCCGCACTGGAGAACCACCAGAACTGGAGATGGGACCCTGATGAACCCGTTTTTCTTGCCGTAGTTGCTAATAAATTTCAACCCTTTGCTGTTTTATTTCAGTGGATTGTTAATGACAAAGATCCTTTGCATGTATTAGAATGACTGTTTTTACCTCACACTGCAACGAAAACCAAACCGTATGGACTATCAATGAGATATTTTCGCAGCTAATTGTAAAAGGCAGGGAGCGACTGCAAACCCTCAGTGGCCAAGACTCACATGTTATCTACCTACCTGCGAGTAAGGACAATTTGTCATGGCTGTTGTTAGAGGATATTAGCATTCAAATTGCTCTTGCAGACTTTTCTGGACAATTGTCTTTCCATTACCCTTCACATGCCTGTGGACAGAAGTGGGTAGCCTTCCCTTATATGCAAAACACCGCTGCAGCATGATGCCCGTGCATGGGGTGATTGCTTTTATTAATGCATCCAGCAGAACCTGCAAGGCTGCAGTAGTTTGGTGTATGGGTGGTTTTGCCCAATGGCATAAAAAGATATTGACATTGGAGAATGCCTCAGTGCAAATTTTAGTTAGGTGCTATCCGATATGCTTTTCAATTGTTTTCACAGGAACCACTTAATATTGAAACCAATTCTGCATATGCTGCTTGTGATTTTTTCACTTGGAATCATTCTATTTATGATATGTAAATAATCCACTTTTATTTACAGAGTTGCAAACATTGTGGATTTTGATGAACAATCAACAGCATGACTTTTATGTGCTACATGTTTGCTCTCATACAGATTTACCTGGCCCTATCATGGAAGGTAATAATTACACAGATATCACCATTATATCAGGTATTGTACCAAACACTTTTGCCTAGGCAAAACTCTCTCATGACTTTTTTCGCCAAAAATCTCACTCTGCTGTAACAATTTCATTTAACTTCCTCGCAAGCTCGTGACATTTTGCTGTCTTGTCCCTCTTGTCATGGAGTTGCTCCTGCTCCCTTGGCAGAAGGTGTGAATCCTCGAGGCTTGATTGTGAATTGTATTTGGCAAACCAATGTCACTCATATTCCAGAATTTGGTCACTTGAAATATTTTCATGTATGAGTTGACATGTACTCTGGTTTTTTAATGGCGACCGTCCACACTGGAGAGAAGGCCAGTGATGTCATTTGGCAGTGGCTCACGTGCTTTGCCACTTTAGGCCTTCTAGACTCTACTAAAATGGACAATGGGCCCACTTCTGAACGGGACTCCCCATTTCTTACAATGATGGGGTGTGTCCCACAACACAGGTATTCCCCACTCTCTCACCGGGCAGGTGTCATAGGTTACAATGTAGAATGTAACCAAAAGTATATATTATTTTACCATCTGTTAAAAACAGGTGGAGTGGTGTTCTTTATCTCTTCCATGACCTCATAATTCTGGGGGGATATCTTCTGTTAATGGACCAGCTGTTAAAACCAGATGGGGCAGTGTTCTTTATATCTTCCATGATCCATCCACCTTCCAGGGGGATATCTTCTGTTAATGGGCCATCGAGTCTCACTGCACAACTCATAAAATTGCATCATCCCATTGTGAGATGGTCTGCCCAGAGGGAGGTACCAAGCATCCCTACCTGGATATAATCTAAGGATTGGAACACCACAAGCAGCCTTATCCACTGAATTCCCAGAGGACAAGACCTCCATAACCACCACTGGACCTTCAGAGGAAGACCAAACCCTTCTACAGGATCACTGCTTCAAGAGAACCACATCTATCACTTCAAGAGGACTGCAGCCAGCATTTAATCAGACTGCTACCAACACCTTGACCAACAGGGTGTCAGGTTATGTTCTGACTCTGTCAGTGTTTCTGTATTATTGCATTTATTTTAATTTTCCTATTAAATTGTATTTCTGACTTGGGATCTCCTACTGGTTTGCTTTCAGACTAGTACAGCAGGCTACTGTCGAACATGCCCACAGAACATTGAAAACCATGCTTGACAAACAAAAGAAAGGGGAGTCAGGGAGCCCACATGACAGATTACCAAAAGTTTTATATGTTCTAAATTTTTAAAATTGAGATGAGGTTGACTAAACAGCATGGGAAAGACAATATTTTTTCAATGCGAAGGCTCATCCTATGTCACAGTGCAGGTGGTCTGAAGCTGTCCCCTAAACTCAACCAGCCTAGAAGTATACAAATCCCTGGGTGAACAAGAATAGGTTGGATTCAAATCTACACAGGGACCCTCAGCCAATCTCATTCAGCCCTAAATGCAGATGTATCATTGGCCAGGGAGCTGGGTGGTGTTAAAACCAGACCAATCAGCTGTCTAGACGAGGGAGTTTTGAATCTTATATTTAAGGAGGATCTGAACAATAAAACAGGTTGTTGTCACATGGATCTCCGAAGGTATGTGTCGTCTCTGTCTCCAACTCATGGATCCCGTAACAGTCCCAGACCTCTGGTGATGGTAAAGGACATGTTAACAGGAAACTGGACAGTACCTTTAGATTTATTAACATGGAGTATAGGTTATGCTTGTGTCTCCACAGGCCACCACGTGAAATGGGTTCCTTCGCAGTGTGTGTGACCATTTGTTGCATCATCCTGATTGGCGAAGGCACTGCTAATGTCTTACCCCCTAAGATGGACAGAGCAAAGGTATAGCTCACCCTCACTAATGCTAGGCATACTGATACTATGTGCATCTCTATTTCAACCCCCAGTGATCCCTTTCGCACATGCTTGGTAGGGGTACCCATTGACACAAAGCATTTTGGTAAACTGTACAATGAAAGTGTGCAGCAAGAATGCATGGCACCAAGTGTATTGCAGCCCCGGTGGTGGTGCCAAGGTACGTGGTGAAAAAGGGCATGAAAGAACAAGACATGGTACAAAGATCTAAGAAAGGTGCACGATTTTCCAGCTTTACCCTTGCAACCACAGGAACTAGACACACTAGGAACTTTACATGCCCCACTATGCTTCTACCTTAATCATACATCCAGAATTTATGTAAATAGTGCTGGCATTGACATGTTTCCTAAAAGCATTTTTAACAATGCTTCTTTATGGTGTAATCAGACTTTGGAAAGTTGACTACCTCCTGCCATTAGTGCTGTTGGTCTCCCTTCAGACTTGTTCCTAGTTTGTGGAGAATGTGCCTGGAAAGGCATATCAGGCAGAGCTATCAGTGGACCATGTACCTTTGGTCAACTAACTTTGTTTCATCCAAATTGAACTGCTGTAATCATTACAGTGCAGCATCAGGCTAAATGCAGCACACATGTTCCTAACAAAGGATGCAATTTAGAGGTAACCTTTTGGAATACAGCAGAGCACATTTTCAGCAGCATGATACCATCAATAGGTACTGCTCATGCCTTGGCTTCTTTAAATAAAATTGGCTGCTGAGTCTCAAAGGAAGCTAATGCTACTAGTGCCACTCTTTCAGCACTGTTAATTGGCATTGACTCAGTACATGTGACACTACGAAATAGGGTGGCCATTGACTTTTTTGTTGTTAGCCCGAGGCCATGGATGTGAAGAATTTGAGAGTATGTGTTGCATGAACCTGAATGATCACTCGGAGTCCATTCATAAAAACATCAGTAATCTTAAGCAGCTTACCAAAGAGCTGCAACAACACAATGAAGGTGATTTGTGGGTATTATTCTATTGGCTAGATGACCTCGGCTTCAAGGTATGGTTTAAACACAATAGTATAAGGCATAGGTATTTTTTGAGTATTTTTATTGATTATGATATGTATCCCATGTATCTTATATTGTGTGCAACAAAGGATCAATAATTGTCTTAATAAGGTATCTTGGGATGACTCTGTGATGCTGTATCCCCTATCATCTGCTTTGTGCGCAGGCATGAGTCTTGTACCTTTAAGCTCAAAGGGGGAGGGGGAACCAGGGGAATTCTTCTGTGCACAGTTTGTGTGCAGTGCTCACTTCCTCCCCTGGGCTCTCTCTCGGCTGTGTTGTCTAGCATGGACAGAGACAGATGGAGATATTTTTTCTTTGCTTCTTAGATATTTTTTTTAATTTGCTGAGGCAAGAAGTTTTCCTGGGACTGTGGCTTCTTCTTCTGGAACTGTTCAGCTTTTCTCCCATTCAGAACACCAGAACATTGCCGGGGGCCCACCTACACCACGGCCCAGAGGCCAGCTCCTGATCTCGGAAGGGGCTGAGCCACATCTACAGAAAAGACTCTGAATCTGTCAGCTCTTCTCCGCAGTGAGAGGTTTTATTATTTAATGTTATTATTTTTTTCATGCCTGTGAGCACCCTGCTTGTTAAATAAATAGGGTTTTTTTCACTTTCCTCTGAGGAAAATTCCTTTAGAACCTTGTGTGGGGGAGGCGTTGCTGAAACCTGCCTTGTATTAGAGGACGTGTTCATTTCAGGATGTTTCCTCCCAGTTTGTCTCAAACCAAGACATGAGGTAATGGCTTTACAGGTGCAGACTGTTTTAGCATTAGAATACATGAACAAAGAAGGGGGGGATGTAGGAGACAAAAGAAGTCTTACAGAATAAGTAAAAAGGCCTGTGTTCACTTTGCTCACTGATGATTCACAAAAAGCACTTTGGGAAATGTACGGGCAGCATGAAGACAAAAACAAGTCATGTAAGCTTTGCACGGACAATGCTTGATCAGAGTCCTAATTGGTCAAAGGACCACGTGTGTCGGTGGGCTTTGAAATGGGTCAGTTGTCTCCTAATGATGAAGTCAGGGAGTCTTCCTTGCCTTCAACTTTTAACCTTTGTCTCTTTACTAGGTTCTCGGACCCTTTGGCCATAGTTCAAGCTCCCAACCTGGTTCTGGCTGGTTTTGGGGCCCAGGTGCAGTTACGGTTTCTTCACTTTAACAATATTCCAACCGCCCGTCTTCACACAACAAAGCCAAACAAGTGATTTATTGTCTTAGCTCTACTGGCTCAGCCACTTTCTACATTGCTTCTACTATAATCATTATATGTATAGCTTATATCCCTCGGCTAAACTCTTAACCCTTTGATTTTTGCTTCACCTGGGGAGACTTGAGGATGGCCCCTGGGGTTCTGCAGTCAGGGATACAAAGGATCTGAACCCAGCTATACCCCAACTGAAAAAGACATCCTGGTAGCTTACGAGGGGGTTTTAGCCTCTTCAGAAGTGCTTGGCACTGAAGCACAGCCTTTCCTGGCACCTTGACTGCCAGTGCTGAGCTGTCTGTATGCAGTGAGTTTTCCCTGGCTGAATTCCAGACACCCTCCAAAGCCTCTCTATCACTCCACAGCTGGACAGAGGAGAGAAAATATAAAGAAGGTTTCATGGGTTGAGATAAGGACTGGGAAAAATCACTCACAAAATACCATCATAGAAAAAACAGACCAGAATTAGATATATTAATTGAATTTATTACTAGCAAAATCAGAGCAGGATAATGAGAAGTAAAATAAGACCTTAAAAACACCTTGTCCCCACCGCTCTCTCCTTCACAGCTCAACCTCCTTCCCCCCAGTGGCACAGGGAATGGGGGTTACTGTCAGTTCATCACATGTTTCTACCACTGCTCAGGGAGAGGAGTCTGTTGACAGGATGTTTTCAGTTTATTTAAATAGCTCCGAGATGTCTGGCTTAGCACATAAATCTAATATGCACCCAAGATTCCTCATGACCTCATTGATTTCTTTATCTAATTACCATTTCTAAGTGGTTCCACATCTTGGATCAGTTATACACATTAGGTGAGTAACCACTTGAACTTCCATCGAATTGCTGTTTCTCAAGCCACCTTTTCATGTTACTAAGGAGAAAACTAACTGCTTCTGTGCATTAATTATATTATAAAAATAATAATGCTGTAATAGGTGAACAGAAATAGCATTTCATGGCTTGGTGTTCCTTTAATTTGGAGTTGAATATCCTAGGAGACATGCCAGCCAGTCGTCCAGGACCTGGATTCTGGAATAAAACTTAGCATCTGCCTGGCTACTGAAAAAAGAAAAAAAAATTAACAACCGCATAAGTTTTGATATAGATATGACCCATTAACTCAGTCTGCATGCATAAGGGAGGACTGTGCAGGTCCTACTACAAGGTCAGGTTTTCTGGTCACATAGAAGAAGAAATAACTTGAAAATATTCAATATTCAGGCAGAAACACAATGCTAATGCACAGGTCAGAAAGGTATTAAAGGAGGTAGAATTTAGTACATCCTGATTTTTCAGTCCTTGAGGTTTTTTCCACTGGAGTTCCAAGTTCCAATGCACATCAATAGACCAGCATTTCTGCAAATTACAAATGTATTTGGAAACCACCCATTAAAAGTTAATTTACTTATCTAAATATTCAGGACATCTATTGTGCTTATGATATAAAGATGTTAGTGGAACGCCTTTCATGTAGCAGGTTACCTACATTTAGAACAGAAGTAGCTTCAGAAAGTATGAAAAGTTTCATTAATTGAAAAGATTCTTCGCAACTGCATAACTACAATTCATTTGAATATGCAGCATGAAAACATCAGTCCAAAGAAGTGTTGAGGTCCAATACTCTTTAGATGAATTTTTGAAATTTTGCCCTATGTTCCTTGATTTCTACTCTCTCCAACCTCAGTTCAATAGATATTTATTTTTGCAGCCTGCACCCAAGATCTCCACCTACATCCACTCTGCAGCATCCTGAAATAACCTGCAGGTCAGGGATCCAATACACCCCATTATTAAATAATGAGATGAGGGAACTGATAGGAAAGGCATTTGTTATGGGCTTAAGAACAAGGTACTGGAAGATAAAGAAAGATGTGAATTTAGAGCACACCACTTCTTTCAAGCATCATAAAAGTCTGCAGTAAATATGAAGTAGCTTTTCCTGCACTGTGAATTCACTGCTGCAAATTTACCTTATCTTAATTTTCAGTAATTTGCTTGTGTAACCCACTGCAGACAAAGGATCTCTACTGGAATTTTTAAAAGAACTCCTGAAACGCATTTAGTCTAGGGGCAATCTGGCCCTGATTAAACTGTGCAAAAGATAAATATTTTGTAAATGCTGCTAGCCAAAAAGAGGAATTTACCAATGGTTAGGTATTAGACAGCCTTCTGATTGTTGAGAGATTGTTTTACAGTTTCTCACAATCTGTTCTTGTAAATAATGAATGTTTTGCATTCCTCTTTGGAGGAAGAGAGAATTGATGGACTGTTGATGGGACCTATGGGGTCAGGAGGTATTATCCTCACTGTCCAATCCATGGTCATCGTTGGAATTCTATAAATAGACATGAAATGTAAATAAAGTGGTGCTTTTCCTGCTTGATTCCTTGGAGTCACTGAGTGTGAGTGTCTTTCCTTCTGTGTAATTTCTATGACAACTGGTGACCTCGAGTGAAGAACCGGACGTGGGTGAGATCTTTTTCTCTCTCCCTTTTCTCTGATTTGGTGGTTTTTGACCATGGAGTCTTCTGTGGTTTCTCCGGAGGACGCGTTGGTTGTTAGCCTCTGGGGGGACCTCCTGAACAGACGTTAGGCTTCCATCTCCCTGATGGAATTCCAGTGGCTGTTTTTGTGGGCTCGGAGCCAGGGTTTTCTCTCTGGACCCAAGGATGCCTTCTCTAGGGAGGCGTGGTCTCTCTTAGGTGACCATCTCTGGGGTACTCTTTCTGCCTATGGGGCAGATGGGGTACAGTTTTTGCTGCAATGGGAAAAGGTTGATAGCCTTCTGGACGATGTTTTTAGTACCCGTGAATCTGTAGAGGATCTCCGTGGCTAGACCCCATCTCCCTCTTTGGAGATGGACAGCGGATCTGACGAGAGTTTTGAGTTTCTGCCCCAGCCGGGACTTTCTCGTTCTCTCCAGGCTGGGGGCAGGGGGACCGCCCTTGGCCAGCTGCTTTCCAGCGGCCGGGGGTGGGCGGAGCCCCGCGGGGCGCCGAGACCCCGACGGGTTCGGCAGTGCCGGCCCCGCCCCTCCCCGAGCCGCGGGGACGGTCGGGGGGGGGCAACCGCCCTCACTCTGTGCGTTCCCGACACTCAAGGGCTGTAAGGGGTCCCTGGCCCAGCCGCCACCTTTGCTGGACTCAGAGTCCGTCACGACACTGTGTCCGAACTGCGGAGTGTTCACCCGTTACCCCTTGGACACGGTGGGACCGGAGCCGCCCGCCCCGCCGACTCTAGCCGCGAGCTAGAGCTCCTACTGTGGGTCGTTGTGACGCACAGAGAGAGAGAGAACAGACACACACCTGACTCCAAGTTAGATGAACAGGAAAAGAGAACTTTATTTACATGACATGACTATTTATGGAAATCTAACAATGATCATGGATTGGACAATGCTGATGGAACCTCTCTGACTCCACTGGCTCCTCACAATGTCAGTCAATTCCCTCTTCCTCCAAAGAGGAATGCAAACAATCCACTGTTTATCAGAAAGAGAGTGTGAGAAAGTATAAAAGAATATGTCAACATCAGAAGGCAAAAACACCAGGGCAACATCTCACCCCTTTACCATTAAAAAAAGAAAAAGAAAAAGAAAAATGAACCATGTCGAAAGGGAAAATTAACAACGACCAGTCTGTGCTCGTGGTCGTATGATTCCTTATTCGATGAGTCATTCACTTGATGATTTTCAGTTTGGTCACGGCTTCCACCCTGCCTGTCGGCCGGATTCTGTGTCTTTGCGGTTGCAAGCCAGGACAGACATACCTCGAAGGCACCCAGCGTGCCCCAGTATCTGTGGACACACAGGCATACCCGCACCCCAAATCCAAAAGGTCACAAGAACCTTCCCATTGTTTAGTGGCTAGATTTCACACCTGAACTTTGGCTCGAGGCAGGTGCGTCTTGCC
>VWZS01005954.1:0-112701 GCA_013397075.1 Rhabdornis inornatus
TCCTGCTGGCCACACTACTCTTGATACAGAAGGCCAGAAGACCACTGGCCTGCTTGCCCACCTGGGTACATGCCAGCTCAAGTTTGCCCACTGTCAGCGAAGGCACCCCCAGGGCCTTTTCCTCTGGGCAGCCTTCCAGCCACTCTGCACCCAGCCTGGGGCACTGCAGGGCCTTGTTGGGACACAAGGGCAGGACCATGACTTGGTCTTCTTGACCCTCATCCTGCTGGTCTCACACCATCAATCTTGCCTGTCCACATCCCCCTGCAGAGCCTTCCTACCCTCCAGCACATTGATACTCCCATCCACCTTGGTGTCATCATAAATTTACTACTGAAGGTACCCTTAATGCCCTTGGGCACATCCCCAAGTTAGACAGTGAACAGGACTCTGAACAGGAGACATTTCTAGGGACCAGAGACCAACTGAATAACTGGGCTTACTCTTGAGGACTGAGCTAAAGAATGCATTAAGTACCTCATCCTTTTCCTGAGGCACATCCTGCTGTGGGAGTGGGGCAGAGACAGCCTGGCCTGGCACCATGCCTCGATCTGTGGAGGGCCCAGTGCTGGAATTGCCCAGGCACAGCAATTGCCCAGAGGAAGTGAGGCCAGGTGGCAACCCAGCCCAGTCTGGCTACCGTGGCCACCACCTGCCTTAGGGCCAGGCCCAGCACATGAGGGACACCGTGCTGATACAGCCACCTCCACGCCACACCTCCTCCTGCTTCCCACAGGTGACCCATTGGCTGCTGCAGACACCAGGGGGAACAGCACAGGGAGGCTTCTCCTGGATCACAAGAAATCATTGCAGTATTTGGGAGCCAGCAGTGCCCTTGTGGCTAAGAAGGCCAATGGGATCCCGGGGTGCATTAGGAAGAGCATTGCAAGCAGATCAAGGGAGGTGATTCTGTCTCTTTACTCTGCCCTAGAGAGGGGTATCTGGAGTGCTGTGTCCTATTCTGGGCTCTGCAGGACAAGAGAGATATGGAGCTCCTGCAGTGTGTCCACTGGAGAACAACAAAATATGCTTAAGGGACTGGAGCATCTCTCTTACAAGATATGCTCTGTGAGCTGTGCCTGTTCATCCTCAAGAATAAACATCTGAGGGGCCTTTTATCACTGTCGCTCAGCAGGGTGTCAGAGGATGGACCTTCTCAGTGATGCCCAGCAATAGGACAAGAGGCAACAGGCAGAAACTGATGCACAGAAGTTCCACCTGAATATGAGGAATAATTTCTTTACTGTGCAGTGACCAAGCACTAAACAGTTTGTCCAGAAAGGGTGTGGAGTCTCCCTCACTGGAGATATTCCAGCATTGTCTGGACACAGTCCTGTGCCATATGCTCTATGATGACCCTGCTTGAGCAGGGACGTCGGACCAAATCTGCAGTCCCTTCTAACTCGATGCATTCCATGATTTAGTGACATTCTAACACAGACTGGCTCACTCGGAAGTGGACAAAGTCTTATTTAAACAAATCAAAATCACCTCCCACCTCCTTCTAATGGAGAACAAAAAATTTTCAGCATCCACTAGGAAGGTAACATTGCAGGACACAAGAAGTCCATGACATTTCTGAATTGTGGAAAGCGTAATTTTTTGTCACAGATCTTGGACAGGCCTGCTTTGTCTAATCTTTGGAAACTTTGAAAAGAAGCACTGTTGCTGTATGTCAAATTACTTTTACCCTGGAAAAACACATACTTTTTGCACGATCTGCTTACTCAGCACTTTAAAGTAACCAGAGCATTCTTGGCTGCTCTTTTATCAAGAAGAAAGATGGATGTCCTTTTGTTAAGGCTATAAAAATTAGTTCCTTGCACTTGTGAGTCAGAGCTTTCTGAAGCAGCTTACTCCTTTTTCTCTTAATGGAGCATTCAGATTTCATCAACAGTGCTTCCACTAACAATCCTAAAACCAACAACCTAAAAAAAACATGATGAGTCCTTACAAGGAGTCTGGCAGTAATAATCTTCTCTTAAATAGAGATAGACCAGACAAATGCTGAGCTGGCCACAAATTTTTAGACAAACAAGAACTTGCTAATGATAGATTTTTGAAACTAAGAGGAACGGGGCAGCGGGACAACCAATCATTTGCAGGATTTCTCTTGCAATATAACAGTGCCAAGCTCTGCTAGAAAAAAATGTGGCAGGGAGCTCAAGGTTCCTGGAAGAGCGGATGTGGATGCCAAAATTTACGTGTCACTATCAGAGGACATTAAAAAAAAAAGTTTTGAGAACCTCATTCAGTTAACTCATGACCTCAAAGAAATCTGACAAAGTAGTGCATCAGTCTTCTAAAGAAGACCAGGATGAAGAGAGATGCCTTTGTGATGTTATGCAGAACATCCAAAAAACATGACCCATATCTGCACGGTGAGAATGACATTCCTCCTCTTTTCCAAAGACTGAGTTTCAGAGGTTTTAATTTGTTCCACAATACTCAGGAATAACAGGACTTGCTCCCTTGGATCCCTTCATAACTGTCAGTGTTCTATACCAGTTTTAAAGAGATGACAAAAAAAATCACCACACAAATCAGACATGGCCTGTCAAGGAATGTTTTGCAAAATAAATTTCCACTTTGTATAAGTACATTAAAAATTTCAGCCACAGTTGCCTAATAATGGATGATTTCTATGCGCACATGGACTCCTGATGCGTGGCTCTAATATATGGAATTGGATACCCCTTTATGAAGTCAGTAACATTTTCAAAGATTAAGTAATATTTTAGGCTTACTGAGTTTTTTTATATAACTTCATATCTCCTTTAAATCTCCGTTCAAATACAGGGTATTTGCTTGAGACTTTTAGGCATTTACATGCTACCAAAAACAATGTCATGCAGAACATGTCAACACAAGGGGATATGAACTGTTGCTGGCCATGCACACTTGTCGATAAGTGAGTGATGGAAATTATTATTTCTTAAATGGAAAGCAACTAATATGCCAAGCAGAAAATGAATGACAGCAACTCAATCTACAAACTGTATCTTCAGAATTCTATCTGTTCTCAGTCAACAGAACAGGAAACTGAGATACACAAATACAAACAAAGTTTGTTTTAGGGCTCCAAGCAGAAATAAAACCCATTCTGAGAGGTGATGCTCCTTGCAAAAGGCTGTTTATAATGTGTTGTTTGCAAAACACCAAACAGAAGAAGGTACGTGCTGTGTCACAGATACTATCGGTAACTGGAATTCAATACACCCAAAGGCAAAGCCACAAAAATGACATTTGATGCCATCACCTAAAACAAATAACTCATCAGTAAAAAAAAAGGAGAAAGTTGCATTTAAAATTAACAATAGGGAATATGACTGGATGCCTCTTCTTCTCCATATCTGAAGAGCAAAAGTGATGTAACCTCAAGCACCCTGTGTCTTAACAACTAGACAGCTACACACCTTCCTGAAGAAACAAATTCCTACCTTTTTATCTTTTCCCCTTAGTCAACCAGTGTCATCTGCTTCAGTTAGGATGAGTTTCAGCCAACGCTCTTAGCCAAAACCCAATTTCAGTGACACACTAATCATCTAAAAAACCTGACCATCTGTGTTTCATGAAAGAGAGACATAAAAATGAGTATTAGCAGCATATTGATGAAACTGCAAACCAATCTGTCACAACCTCCTTTGCAGTCTCACATAAAAGGCACAGTTGGCAGAAATCTAAAAAATTCCATGAGAAAGCTTCTGGAAGAGAAGAAACAACTGCTTCAAATAACTCAGTTGTCTAGAAGAGAATAAAAAAGGGAGTAATTAAAGCATGGAACTGCCAAACACTAAGATAACATGGAGACCTGGAAACCATCTCTCATGGCCAGTGAAACCAAACATAGCACTTGTGCTTCACACCCCCACTGGCAATATAATACAATTAAACAATAAACCCAGTGTGATTTCTGTATGTTTGGAGGAAGTAGATGAAATGTGTTTGAGAACTTGACAATGATCAAATTTTTTTTACCTCCACAAAGGACTCCGTAACACTCTATAATATAAAGAAGCAGGAACAGCTGTCCTTTATTCCCAGTAAGAATGCTCTCCTGGCTCATATTAAACTTGGCATCCACTGTTACTACAAAGACCATTTCATCAGAACTTTGCATTTCTCCTTGTGGAACTTCTGAAATTGCTATTGGTGCCAGCTTCAAATTTCCCAAGATACTTTTGCACTCAATCTCTACCACTTACAATGTTTACTCAACACTCAAGACTCATCCAGGAATTTGCTGAGGACACATTCTGTTTCACCATCTGGATTTTTCATATATTGGATGGTATCAGCCTCAGCATCATTAAAGAATCAGCCATTTCTGCCAAGAAGACAAACAGGTCAGTCAAGCTTGAGCTGAGACTGGTAACTCCACACTGATTGTGCTCAACCATGTTCTTCTCTTTCATGTGTTTGGAAAAGCTTCATCATCCTATCAGAAACCCAACTAGGCTGAGCAACCTATGCAACCCCAAATCTGCCCCCTTATCTTCCTCTAGATAAAATACTAACTTTTTTTCAGTCATCAGGAACCTTCCTGGGTCACCAATCTCCAATTTTTTCTCCCTTCAATATGAAAAAAACCCTGTCCTTCACCAGACTTCAAGAAAAAGCCCTGTACAACCATTGTTCAGAGCCTGTTACTGCTACTCATGGCCCAGCTGTGCAATTCCCTGCAAACCTGACAGCACAAGAACAACAAAAATAAACCAAAGAACTCCAAAGCCCTGAAGCTCCACAACCACACAGGTCTACGCTCTCTTCTCTGGTGTCTTTTTCATTCATGCCACAATGCTGCAGGTTCCTTACAGGGTAGGCATTTAAAAAAGAGTCTGTTCAGAAGTGGGACCTGATGTCCTCACTCCAGTCACACTTTCAGCCTCCTCCATGCTCAGCTCTGCATTTACGCCTAACAAATATCTACCCCAAAGAGTCACAGAACCATGGAACACTCCCAGGGATGAGGAGTTGGACTAAGAGAGCTGCAGAAGACCTCGGATCCCGTGGGTTTAGGCCCAAATGAAGGCGTATCCAAGGCTTCCACAGGATACCCAGCCTCAGAGAAGCCGTGGTGCCAGGCAGCCACCGCCAGCCACGGATGAGGCTCCGCAGCAAAGAGCATCTCACAAACCCACACCTGGACCACAGCACACAAATGTCCAGCCATGGGAAACCTTTCATGTCAAACTTCACCAGAACGCAGATGAATCATGCATTTAGTACAATTCTGTTATTTCTCCAAAGGCCAACACTAACCTCATCAGCATAATGACTTTCTACAGTACCGAGTGCATGCCCACACACACCCAAGCTGTACTTGGTGTCAATCCATTACCAATCCAACATGAAATAAACCTCACTGAAATCAAACTGCTTAACAATAAACACCAATAAAATGCAGTAAGAAACCCTCTTACAGTTTGTTTCACATCTAGACTTCAGAATATTTAGTACTAAAGATGTTATTGCAACTTTTTTTCTGAATTTAATTTTCATGTGCTTTTCTGCATGTATTGTTTCTTTGATTATCATGTCTAGCTTTGTTCTTTCTTGCAGTGTAAAAACGTGTAGGGATATTAAAATGTTACTAAGTGTGTACAGATGTATAGCTTCTATTTGAGCAGCTCGGGGACTGGTAACCATGGCAGTGCTTCCAAGAATAGAATTATCATCTGTAACAGCACTCATGCTGTGGCAGTTGACAGAATGGTTATAAATATATCTATTAGCAGCCTGAGCTGAATCTTTAAACAGCACTGTAGGGACAGCAGTTGGCTAAAAATAGCTTGACAATATTGCATTTGAACACTTGTCCTCAGAAACACTTTGTCACATCCACAGAGAGAATTTCAATGTTTTTTTTTTCCTGCACGAAGCTGAAAATGAACTTCTGTGGCACACAGGAGACAGACGGTGTGACATTTTTTGACCTCTCTCCCCCCTAGAACACTACAAATAAAAGCACAACAGCAACAATCTTGAAAAGGCTGCTATAAAACATGAAGTGATGCCTAGAATTCAAAGTACATGAAGCAAGAGCAGAATCAAAACTCATTTTTCAAGGAGGGGAAAAAAAACACATGGCAATCAAGAGCACACAAATAATCTGTGTGAGCTGATGGAGTTTAGCTTCATTTTAATACATATCCATAGAACTGGAACAGGGAAATGATGGCTACACAGTTGTTACTAACAACTGTATGAGCCACCACTCAATATGAAGAAAGGAAAATTGTCTCAAAACACGTTTCTAAATACAAAAGATTTCATTAATTCAGACATACATTCTCAATAAATACCTTCTGCTATCCACTTTTAATAATTTCCTCATCTATTTAATCCCAGTTGATACCAGTGCAGTAATACCACTGTGACCAGTTCAGCCAGCTGATGAAAAACAAACAAGTGTCCTTTATTACTCAGGGAAATGTTTGCATTTCTTTAAATTATCAAATACAAATGCAGACTGCTAATAATCATCTGTACACTGGAAAATGTGACTCATAAAAAAATTACGAATGATGAAGGTCTCTACAAAGAAAAAGATGTGCTCACAGAGTACATCATGTCATAGAGCATAAAAAATCTTAGCTGAGAAGAAATCTCTGGAGGTTCTCTGATCAGCCCCACTCAACGCAGGGCTAAATTACAGCAGGTTGTTTCATCAAGCCAATTCTGAAAATGGAGATTCTGCAACGTCTCTGAGCAGCCATTTTGTGTCTGAGTGCCCTCCCTGTGAACAAGGAACTCTTTAATATGCGACTGCAGTTTCTTATGTTCCAGCTTGTTCCTACTGCTTGTAATTTGGGTGGTGCCCAGTGGCAGACAGTGGGCACAGACGGAAACACATGAGGTTCCCTCTGAACATCAGGAAACATCCCTCAATTATCACGTTTCCAGTACAAACCCAAACCATAGGCCCACACGAGCCACTATGAACAAAGTTAACTCTGCTGCAGCCAAAATCAGCACAGGGTGAGAGCAGTGAGAGCAGATTTCCCAGAAGGCTGTAGTCCCCCACTTTAAATACACTCAAAAGTCAACTGGTCATGATCCTGGATGCCTGACTGCTTGAGCATGGTGGAACAAGATGTGCCTTCCAGTCTCAGCCATTCTGTGATTCTGTTATTATTTTTTCACTGTGCATTTCCCAGATGAGCCCAGATCCCTTCACTCCACATTCTGCCACCAGGTAACACCCTCAGCCTCCTCCAGCTGGGGCTACAGAAATCTCAGATCCCTCCACATCCCTCATGGACCCCACTGCCCTGCACTGGACTCACTCCAGCATCTCCTTGTCCATCTTACACTGAGAACCCAAAACTGGGTACAGCAATCCCAAGTGCTGACCAGAAGGGAAGAATCCCTGAGCCTGCTGACCACACATTTCCTGGTACATCCCAGTTGGAGCTGGCCTTCACTGAAAAGGCACAGACACTGCTAACTATTTCTCCATCAACATCCATCCAGTTTTTTCCTGCCACGACTTTCTATACAGTCAGACTATGCAATTGCCTAGTGCAAGGTAAGTATCCAATTTTATTTTCTAAGCATATATATATGTGCATAAAGTTTCATTAACAGTGGTTTGAAGGGTATTATCTAAATTTATTAAAAATATGAAATTAAACACAGCTTAAAATGCACTGAATTTGAGCTCTTCAGAAGTAAAGGTAAGACCCTTGATATATACTTCCAAATGCAAGTGAAAAGAAGATTCTAGGAAAAGAAAAATTATGTCCCAGCCAAAACTAAATACAGCTTCTAAATCAGGTTTTTATTACACTCCCATCTTTCTTGATGATTATTTAAGGATGAACAACCACTTAAATAGAACAAGTTCCACATGTTGTATCCTTCGTAAAGCTTGGTTTTGGTAAGGGAATGTAATCTGACATTTAAAACTTAGATAATGAAAGTCAACTTCATCGCAGTATGAGACTTGAATATTCAGGCAAGAAAATTAAGCTCTTCGGATAATTAGAATTGCTGTTTTCATAAGGCATATGGATCAACTTGACCGTGGCAGTGAACTCAGGCTGCAAGGCAAAAAGAATTAACACTTCTACTCAAATTTTCCCATTACCAACCACACTTTCTTTAAAATTTAAACACTTCCAATCTTTTTTCTAGATTTATCACAGGAGAATTAGAACACAGAGCACACATTACAACTCTGAACTACTGAAAATTTATGTAAATACTGACAGTACTATTCCATACATCTCTCTAGGGTTTCTGCATATCTGCCAAGTGATATTACCACCATGAAGACTTTACTCAACCAGTCAAAGTGTGATGCTGAGGACTAAAGAAAAGTCATGTCAGATCTGGTAAGATACTTCATCCAAAAAAAAAATTAATGAGAGAACAAGCCTTTAGAACAAGCAACAGCTTGATTGATACCATTCCTTTAAAACATCATTTCAGTATCTGATTACACAAATAAAACAAAAATTAGGTGAAACCTCTGTGCAAAGGAAATTTTTGTTCCACTTAACTTCAATGTCAGCTACAAAAGCGCTGTTATTCCAAGGATGTAAAAGCTTCACTAAGATCTCCAATCAAACCTATACCACAAATTTAAACAGAATAATATCTATTACTTTATGACTTTGTCCTGGTAAAAATCTTTGGTCAAGTAGCATTTCACAGGATCACAGAATGAGTGGAAGAGACCCACCAAAATCATCAAGTCCAACTCCTGGCCCTGCACAGCACCATTCCCAAGAATCCCACCATGTGCTTGAGAGTGTTGTCCAAACACTTCTTGAGCTCTGCCAGTCTTGGTGCTGTGACCACTTCCCTGGGAAACTGCTCCAGTGCCCAACACCCTCTGAGGGAAGAACCTTTTCCTAATATCCAACTTAAACCTCCTGGACACAACTTCAGGCCATTCCCTCGGGTTCTGTCACGGGTCACCACAAAGAGACCAGTGTCTGCCCCTCCTCTTCCCCTCACAAAGAAGCTGTAACTGCAATGAGGTCTCCCCTGAGCCTCCTCCAGGAAGAACAGACCAAGTGTCCTCAGCCACTCCTAAAGTGGCTTCACCTCCAGGCCCTTCACCATCTTCACTACCCTCCTTTGGATGGATGCTCTCTAACAGCTTTACGCCTTTCTTACATTGAGGCACCCAAACCCACACACAATATTCAAGGTGAGGCTGCTCCAGTGCAGAGCAGAGCAGGACAATGCCCTCCCTTGCCAGGTTGGTGATGCTGTGCCTGATGGCCCCAGGACAGGGTTGACCCTCCTGGCTGCCAGGGCACTGCTGGTTCACATTCAATTTTCCACTGACCAGGATCCCCAGGTCTCATCTCACAGCTGCTTCCCAGCCTCTCATTCCCCAGTCTGTCTGTACATCCAGGGCTGCCCATCCCAGCTGCAGAATCTGACACTGCCCTTGATGAGCTTCACATGGCTGGTGCTTGCCCAGTCCACTTGTTCAGGTCTCTCTGTGAGGCCTCCCTGCCTTCGAGGGCATCAGTAGCTCCTCTCAGTTTTGTACCATCCGTGAACTTGCTCAGTGTCTCTTCCAGTCATGTGTCCAAGTCATTTATGAAGATGCTGAAGGGCACAGGGCTGAGGATGGAGCCCTGCAGAGCCCCACTAATGACAGGTCACCACTGTCATTTTCACCCTTTGTGCTCAACCCCTGAACCAATTGCTCACCCATCCCATGATGTGTTTACTCAGCAGGAGACTGAACATTTTGTCTAGAGGGACACTATGAGAGGCAGCATTGAAAGCTTTACTGAAATCCAACAAGATGACTGGATTCCCTTGCCCAGCTGGGTGGGTGACCTGCTCATGAAAGGCTCTTATCAGGTTTGATAAGAGGACTTTGCTCTCCTGAAGCCAAGCTGGCCATGATCAACGGCTGCATTGTCTTCCAGGTGGTTTTCAGTACCTCCCAAAATAATCTTCTCCATAACTTTACCAGGCACTGAAGTGAGACTCTGATCAAAATGACTTTTTCTCCTCAAGTAATCTGTTGCATACATTCCCTTAGAAGTAAAAGAATACCAAAAGTTGTCTGAATTTATTATAATTTTATCAGATAGTCTAAAATTAATCATTAGCAAGTATCAACTGGTTGGTTCCACTGACATAAATAGTCTTGACTGGATAAAGCACAAGCTACTGTAGCCAACAGAGCTACTGAAGTTCAACACAGACAGAAAAAATAAAAATAAATTTTAAAAAACCCTACCACTGTTTGATATAACAACTTCAGAGCAAACTAACATTTATTCCAAGCTGTAGTTGACTATATTTATGGGTGCTGTGCTTTATCTCAGTCACAGTGCCATCTGGTGACTATTTATACCCTTATACATTTTAAATAGATGGTATCTTTCAGGCTCATCCAACCACCTCATGTCATCCATTAACCTCCCCCTAAGTCTGATCTGAAAGTGAGGACAGGAACAGTTCTCTAGGAAATTGAATTATTCCAGATTTCCATTTTGCATGTTCTTCTTGTGAACTTAGAAGTTCATTAGGAACAGAGTGGAATTTAACCACTAAGGTATATTGCCATAAAAGAATAAAAGTTCTATTGCTGGAAATGAAGAGCTTGATCTCAAGAAAGAGCTAAACAGAAGGGTTTGCTTTTTATTTGCTTTTCCCTGGAAATCAGCCTCTAAAAGCCAGCTGTGCAAGGATGAACAGCACAAACTGCCTTTCAAGTCCCACTGCTAAAGTTACCACAGCCCTCATTGAAAAAGTGGTGGCAGATAAATAAATTTAGTGAAGATAAATCAGTATTGACCAGCTTACTGTGTCCACATATGAAAAATTCAAATAGACTTTCCAGGCTTCTTACATATTTCATCTCTTTTAACAATTTATAGCAGTTATGAGCCAGTCCTGACACTTTGATGAAAGCAGTAACACGGTTAAAAAAGACTTACGTTGGTGTTAACCTTTATTTCCACCCCTTCCCCAAACTCACAACAAATATTCCCATCATTATTCACCCTTCACCCCTTCTCACAAGAAAATAAGTGACAAGACTGTAATACACTGTATTTCTATAAAAGAGGAACACATATTATATCTGGCACTGTTTTTCCTTAATAAAAAAAAAAAAATTCTGTAAGAAAAATACCTGATTAGAAGTTAAGGCAGTATAGACAATTCCCCGAAGTCCCCACGGCAGGGAGACTGGAACTAGAGGATCTTTAAGTCCCTTCCAACTCAAACCAGTCTATGATTCTATGCAGTCAGAAACTGTTACAGTAAGAAAGAGGCAGCTATTGTATACAAATAATTAAATTTAATAATTAAATTTAATTAGACTGCTGTCGCTCCTTCTTTCTGGAATAAAAGGATTCTATGTAATATTACACTTATTTCAGGCTTTCAACAGGCATAACCAACTTCATATAAAATAAATGTGCATACCTGGTGAGTTAGCAAATTAATTCACATTGTTGTTTCTTATGCCTTCTGATACTACCTCAATTTCCAGTCCAATATCTCTTTTGTTATTAAGTATATTCACATGGAATCAAGTGTATAAAACATTAAATATTACTTCAGCTGCTACCAGTACCAGTAGTAACAAAATGCTTCAACCACCCCTTAAGTAAAATAGTTGGGATGCTCAGAGAGAATAATTATTTCCTATTTTTCTGTGGAAGACAATGTCACACTCCATTTAGGGAAGAACTTTCAGCAGGCCTGCTATTCACCACATAAAATAGGACAGGCTGTTGCTCAAAACTCCAAATCTGCTGCTTCTAATAGTTTCACTGGAAGAAACTGCTCTGATTCCACACTCTGTAAAGCAGAACTGTTCTGAATGTATTATGCAGGGCAACAATTTCTGGTTAAGTTTTCTTTTCATAAACCATGCTATTAATAATTTTGCCATTATTAACTGTTTTCTAGAAAGCACTTCACCCCCCAAAATGTAACAGTTTTGGTTTTCAAGGGTAATACAACCTACTCCTGACAACCATGAGTATATACAACTATTTAATAAATTAGAGGGGAAAAAGGACCCAATCTTTCCCAAGTAATTGTAATTAAACTCATCTATTCTCTTCCATTAATATTCCAGAGTGCCACAGAATCATTTTCTATTTACTTGAATGAATATTCATTAGAGAACTGACTGGAACTCTTGTCCACTTCCCTTGTGTGCTCATAATTTCAAACAAACTCTCATCCAGGCTGGGCAGTCTTGTAACACTGCAGTGTCCTAGACAGGAAAGGGCCTGAATTTCTATTTCTGGTGCATTGTGTTGAGCTCACAAGGCCTCAGGACTGAGGTTTGTTCAGTTTGCTCTGATTGACCAGGCTGCAACTTAATTTTATGAGCTTTAGCTGCCACAACAATTTGTCCACCTGAGAAGGATACTGGGTCTAATTTGCTTTAGCTGTGTGGGACAACCACAGCTTTACACACAGAGTTGCAAGAGGCAGTGGCTCTATGGAGAATGACTTATTTAGGAACAAGATAATCATGTGGTAGAAATAAATAAAGGCCCTGTCTTAGGATGGATGCTTTGAGAGGTGGTTGCAGCACAGCTGTACAAGCAAAACCCCAAAGCCTTTAAATCACTCACCAACAATCAGATAAAGAAGTGCAGGTACACAGCTGGACAAAACCCAGCTCAGAGCTAAAAAGAACAAATAACATCTAACATATGCTGATTTGGGATGTAACAAGGAACCACAGACCAGTGAAGAAAAACTGAAGTGTAAAAACACACTAGAAAGTGCATCCTAGAAAAGAAACCACCTGTGGCATGTTCCACCCAGTGAAGGACACTTCACCAGCACTGGGAGGGTGGCCATAGCTCCCGCCCCTTTTCCTATGCTAAGGATCCGGTGTGCAATAATTCCAACTGGATTCTTGTTCTTCTGTAATGGTTAAATCTGGACTAATAATGACTAAAAGGTGACAATTTCAATAGTAAATACTGTACTAATACTAAAGGACTGGCTTAGCCATGTAAGGTGTTACTTTCTCACTAGCTGTAAAACAATAAAGGGTGGCATTGGGTGACTTCCAGAGGTGACTCCCAACCTCAACCATTCTGAGTCTGATTCTGTGAATGATGCCTTATCAATAAAATAGCTGGATAAATCAGCAGATGAGATTGGAATGTTTCCTTGAACTCTCTGTGCTGTGTTCTTCTATCTTACCCTAGACCTACAGTTCTGCTATATTTGGGCCAGATACTGTTCTCATTTTTGCTGCACAGCTCCTAGCCAGTGAACACAACTCTGTAATGCAACTATTAATTTTCCTTAATGAATTAGAACCTGACAGTTCAAATAATTTTGTACTTTTACTTATGTTTTTCACCCTAACAGTGATGACTGATGTTCAATATACCTTCCACCACATATTCTCAAGACTTTTTTGTGTACTGGTAAAAAATGCCACAGGAATGCTGCAGTTCACTCCAGAAAAACAGAAAGATGATAACACAGCTCCAAGAACACAGTTTGATGCTGAAAAAGATCTTTCCATTTTTTCTTATTCAGAACTTTAACCCTGAAGTTCCTGGATGAAAAATGGCATTGAGCAACCCACAATAAAATGGAAAAGTAATCTCCAAAGAGAGTGTACTGCCCTGAACTGGGCTACGGTCTTGAAAAGGAGACTTTTGATCCAAAATTACTGTGTTAAGATTCTGGGTCTTCTGCAGTTCTCAGAAATATTTATGTCAAGAAAGCATAGTTAATGAAAGCCAACCCTCAAAGTGCACTTTTGTAATAAGTGAAAAATCTCATCAAAATGCCTTTTCTGCTCGATTCAACCTGAACCACCCCAAGCAAGTGCCCTGTTACCAACCTATTCATCTGCCTGACATTAACAGCCTGTTGTAGCAAGAAATCTCCTCTTGACAAGACAAAGTTACAAAATTTCACTCAAACTGACATGTCAACCACTACCTACCCTGTCCCTTTTCATAATTAAAACCTTCAGCACAGAACCCCAGGGTAAAAATTCAGTTCACAGAACTCCAGCAGGCGAGGTTTCATTGAGGTTTTCAGAACTTCCCAGGAGAAAGTGAGAGAATCTTTTTACAGCTACATGTATAGACATCCATGCAATCTCTTACTCGGTGAAAATAAAACAGCCCCAGATTCTTATTAAACAAATAATGCTGGCTGATTTTAATACCATTATTAAATTAAAATCAAACAGGAACACTGGAAGATGCAGTCAGCTAGCAATTGAAACAGATTTCTGAAAGTAAACAGGCTCAAATGCTTGACTACAGCTTTCACCTAAAGAAGCATCTTCAAAAGTAGCACATTTTCAAGCATGTGTTAAACAGAAACACCAGCAGTCAGCTTTCCATTTTAAATGAACAAATTTGTAAACTTGTTTGGAAAGAAGTAAATTAAGAACTGACAAAAATGACAGCTGAAAGCAGTAGAACAGTCACGGTATTTTTTTTTTTTCTAAATATAAATCAAGTAAGACTGAAATATCTTCAGTTTCATTTATAAAAGCAAGTTCTATTTTTCTTTTTTTAAATCTACCTACTTGTACACAATTTTAACTGGCATTCAGTTTAAAATTGTTTTTCATACTGCTGAAGTTACAGTTCTTTTTTGCTTTAATCTCCATATTTACATACTATCTTAACTGGCATTAATCAGTTTAAATTGTGTTTCATAATGGTGAATGAATTAATTTTATCTTGTCGTTTCCAAGTTACTTGCAGCTTATGGGGCTCAAAACCTAAGCCACAGATGAGAATACCAAAAGCACAAATCCATATATTTAATGAAAGTACACAATTTTCCAGGGACTACAGCATGGAATTATATAGGAAAAAAAGAATGGACACCAGGAGAATGTGAAGGCAACATCAAGCACTTATCTCAGCCTTCAGTAATATTCCTGAAAAATGAGCTGCTCCATATCTCTCTGCTCCACACCTGAATATTTGTACTCACTCACTCACTCACTCAATTTCCTCTGTGCTCAAAAAGCCTTGCTTGCTTTGGGGTTCTCTTCCTGCAAACTCTGTTGTTGCATTTTTATATTACAGATCTTCAAACATTTGAGTGACTAAGGGGTATCACTAAGTGTAGACTATTTGGGCTTACAGGCTCAGCCTGGGTACTAAATAAATGGGTATATTTCAATTCTTTTATGTAATGGAATCTAAGAAAAATGATCATTCTCAACACTTTTCCATATTATGCAGTCTGAATATTCCCAAATTGGTTTAGTGCATTATATTCGTCAGGTTTTTTAAAATCTTAGAAATGCAGAAACTTATAAAGGCCTTAAAACTGGTAATTTCAGTTTTTTGCATTAATGGAATTCAAGACCCAACAGATCAAGTACTTTCAATAGAAACATAAATGTGTCTGCTGAAGAAGATCTCTCTTCACTGTTACTTCTGGAGTTTTCCCCACCATTTCATGGTACAAACCTCCAACACACACACACAAAACTCATTTTATTTAAAATACACATACACAGTATGTGAGATATGAAAACAAACTACTTTCCACAGAATATGAACAAATCATCCAGATGAAACATTTGCATGTATTTATGACATAGACTTACCAATCACGGTACAATCCATCTTGTGATATTTAATTAATAGGAGGGAATCATATTTACACCATGTCTAAATTCCATTCTTGAAATATTAAACTTGTATTAGGAATTCCTGCTTATATTACACTTCAATTTCTTAACTTAAATAATGTCCAGTTCCATGTAGGCAACAAATCTTTTCAATTTCCAACCGTCATTTTTCTAGTTTTTCTTCAAAATCTATCACAAATTCGTGGTAGGACAGGCAAACTCCAGGTTACAAGTCACAGGGAATTCAAGTATCCTGTATAATTTTATTTTTGCAAATATCATGAACTCTCAGTCATGGATAGCTTGCAAGCAAAAAGATGCATTCTCTAGCAGTCACTAAATATTTAACTCAGCTTTATTTTAAACCATGTATTAATGGAAATGAAAATCTATTTTAAATTAAACTCTCTGTGAGAAAATGTGGGGAAATTTCATTTCGGTGGCATATTAAATAAAAGGCTTAACTTTCAATCAGATTTCTTTAAAAGAAAGCTCAGATTTCAGTCAGGAAAAAAAAAAATAAATAAGTAGGAAAAGAAAAAAAAGAAACCACCAGAAGTTGCTGGGATGCTGTGATAATTTAAGCTGAACTTTATCCAAATAGCACACAAGTTTGGGTAGCACATAAGGATTAACACATTTAACACTTGCCAAGACTGCCACAACACTGAAATGCCCTCTTGAATTAATTTCAGAACAGGTGCATCCCTACATTTCCAAGAATGATTCCAGCAAGATCCAGCCTGGAGAGGTTCTGTGACATGGACAGGCAGAGTCACCCACGGGGATGGGGACACTGCTGACATTTTCAACAGCACACTGAAATCACAGAATACAGAACTAGGGAACTTTCAGAGCCTTAACTCCTTCTTCTAAGTCCTCAAGTAAGTAAAGGAAAAGTGCAAACCTTCTCAGAAGGAAGCAAAGGAAACAATGCAACCAAGAGGGGGAATGTTTATTTGCAGCTAAATACTTTTGTTTCTATTACTGCTTAAAACCTCTAGCTGCAGAAAAAAGAATCTTAATTCCTTCTAGGAGGTTATAGGTTTGTTTTCAATCTGTGCTCTAAATATTCATTAAAGATGCAGGGTAGTGTTTGTAATAAATTATATGATCATAAGCTGATAGAAAGACCTGAAGAAGTGGCACTGACAGGTAATTAGGGAAATTCCTGAGAGAGGAGGAGAAGGAAAAAAAAACCACACACTAGCAGCAATCACAACTATTTTAAAGAACTTGGACATTATCACAGAATATAAAGGAAAAGGCAAGTAATATTCAGACTTCAGAGTTTTTCCTGTTTATTTTCTTTGCAGCCTTAGTTATTCCCACTGATTGCTACTGAGCTAAAGCAAGGATAGGCACGCAGGAAAACAGGATCTGAACTGAATACAAAGAGGAGATTAAAAGAATCATCCTGATACCGTTAGTTCACAAAAAGGGTGCATCTTTGCCTCATCACAGATAAAGCATTACTCAAATTAGGAACTCTGTATGCCCTAGAGTCAAATATGGAGAAAAACCTCATCTATTGCTAAATTTGTGTGATAATAACCAAAAAATCCTTTCTTATTTTTCCTGTCTTGGCAATTTTGATCACTCTATCTCTTAATTTTAACAAAAGTATTTAGATATAAACAATGTAGTACACAAAAACAGAAATACAGATATTCATTGTCTCTTCACCTTAAAATTCATTTAATAGTAGGCTTGACTCAATCCATATTCCTTTCAATTTAGAGTTCCCTAGAAAAAGCTCAGAACCTGATGTTTAGGTTAAAAATTGAAATACTGAAATTCCACGTTTCATCTTCTCCATCAGTTCAGCGCAGCCACACCAGATCTGAACATAGTCCCCGAGTATTAAACGCTGCAGAGAAACTCTAAACCTGTAGTGTCTATTTTTCATTTAATTGCTTTCAAATCAAACTGAGCCTGAACAAAACCCACAGACAAACCTGCAATGAGATGCATTTGCCCTACACAGAGCATAATGTGGAAAACAGTTTCAAACCTGCTGCCATTCTTTAAGATTTTCCCAGTTCAAAAAACAGCAGGAAAATGTAAACCAGCGAGCTGGTCATGCAGAGAGAGAAGCATGGAAAATTTCAGTTTATCCTCAGTGATGAGCTAAAATTCAAGGCTCATTTTTAAGGATCAGAAAAATAAAACACCCACCACAACTTCAAACAGGTAACCACGCAAATGTAAAGGAATACGTTTTTAAAACACAGGGACTAAATGATGAAAATAATCTGTACCTTCCTTCAAAGGAATGCAGCAAGGAGAAAAAAAAGAGGGGGGAAAGAAAAGATGTTAGAGAATCTGAGAAACTGCACACTGCTCTGGAGCCAGTCCAGCATATTTCTTCAGATTAGTCCAAGGCCAAATCTTCAGGCTGGCTGACAAAATTTTAATGAAGTGTTTCACTGTTCTGGAGATTTTAACCATTTGAGCACAAAGGATGAACAGCTCCTCACTTTGCTTGCTGCATTCTGAATTTTTCAACTCCTTCAAAAGTAAAAGCTTTTCTTGTCTTAGAGTCCAAGTCTACAAAAGACATTTTCCATTGTTTTCCTAATCCTGTAACCTGCAGGTTTTGGTGTCCAAAAGCAAGTTCCGCTTCTATAAATTCAGACTCAGCTGGGAAAGCACAGGGAGCAGTGGCCAAACAGTTTCCTCTCTTTCCTGAGACACACAGAAAGACTTCTAACTCTTCTGAAGGCAATTAAACCTCCAGTCACTGAGACAACTGCACAAAGGTTTTACTTTTTAGTTCTTTTTGGCAGAGACATGAGCCAGATAAGAATCAAAGAATTATCAATCCAATATCATCAAGTTCAACCTTTGACCAAGTATCACCATGTCCACTAAAAAGCACCACTAAATGCCACATCCAGTTGTTTTTTGAACACTTCCAGGGATGGTGACAACTCCCTGGGAAGCCCCTTCCAGTGCTGAACAATTATTTAAGTGAAGAAATTTTTCCTAATACACACTGTGAGTGTTTCGAAAGAAGGGAGATTTTGTTGCTCTGAGGAAGGAAGATAAAAATTAAGATGCAAAATGAAAATGTACCACAGTCAGAATCATAGATGGGACTTCTATCCCCATTTGATGTTCTCCTACAAATCCTTAAAAAGCCTGATGGTCATAGTTTGATTTTCTTTCTGAGTAAGATGCAAGCCTGTGAGCTGAACAAATGAGGAAAAGAGAGCATGAGCTGAGCCTTACAGACTTTCACACATTAGGATGGTACAAGGTACTCAACAGATGGCAATATTCCTGAAAAAGCCAGCCAGGATTTCGTACACGGCAAAGCAACAGTGAGTAGAAAATACTATGAGAGACGATAAGAGACAAAAACAAAAACTAAAAAAAAAAAAAAAAAAAAAAAAAAAAAAAAAAAAAAGGCAGAAAAGCTTCGAAGAGCTTATTGCGTCATATTGACAAAAGACATTTCCAGACAAAGGTAGAATCATGTCAGTGCTCCAGAGGAGGAAAATCAATGACACAGACCTTGCTCTTCCTGATGTTCTTTGTGCACTGATCTGGGCCATTTCTCCTGTCACTGGACAGCAGCAAACAGAAGTTATGGGCAAGCAGAGCTATTTGACATTCCTGCTGTCCTTCTGGTATTATTTTCCATACATTCCTTAATGGAATGAACTGGATACTATGACAATGGACATTAGAGAAGCATCTATGAATTTTGTCTGGAATGCAGAATGTTTTTTTCTCAAAGCAGTATTATTAAGTTGATTAAATTCACCTGAATTCATCTTTCCTTTCTCTTTCAGACAGTATTCCCTAAATGTTTGTTCCTGGAATATAAAGACCCCTATTTATGCCTTCCTGTTCCTTGGGAGATTCAACACATTCATCTAGGAGAGCCTGGTGTGATGAATACACAGCTCAGCAGGACTTAGCCTGGCACTGCAGAGTGCAGAACACATGTTGTTTTGCACACAGTTATGTCACAAATTCTGATTGTCGGGGGAAACAAGGTCCCCTGTATACAGTACATAAAGAGAGAATGTCCACAGGCTCATTGTGTTACCTTTTCAATCAGGGACTTTTCAAAGCAAGTGGCTTTCACAAAGGAGGTGAGCTGAGCAGAGCTGCCACTACACAAACATCTGAGGATTGGATTGTTTGGGTTTTGGGGAGGGGTTGAGTATTTTCACTCTACAGAAACCATAGTCAAAGTTACTACTCAAAGGTATTAGTAAAATACAGCGTTGTAACTGCTCAGATCTGGGGACAGCTTTTGCTTTTCCTCAACTCACCTCTCTTAATCAGAACAATCACTCCCAGGAATATTAGCTGAAGTAAGTGGCATAGAACATGACAATAGATTTATTTCTATTTTTATTAATTTTTCAGTTTAAAGTCTAACAATCACCCACAATTTCAACTCCATTCCATCCAGACTTGGAGATCATAACCCACACTTGGATACCAAGTACAAAGAACAGGTACAATTCAAATTATTTTACTTCTTTTGTGGTAGAGAATTTGTCATGGTGAAGTTATGCATTATAGTTACATGACAGTACCACCACAAAGGAAACCCGAAAGGTCAGTTTCAAAACTGAAATATTAAAAAAAAATGTTCATTATAATTCATAAAACTTTAAAACTACAGAAATACAGCTTCAAGAGCAAAACAAGCACTATGGGGGCAGTCATCACTGAGCTGTATAATAGTGAAGCAAAAAGTGTCCTCCTTCCTTCAGAATTTGACATTTCTGTCATACCCAAAAGTTCTGAATAAAATTCGGAAAATAATTGGTCCCACATTATCTCATTTACAGTAAGCAGAGAAAAAAGACACCTAGGGCAGAAGGCCCTTTATTTGCTTTAAAAGCCAGCGGTGGAAATTGAAGGTAAGACGAATTAGAGCTAATGATAAAATGCACTTTTAAAAGGCTATTTCAACATTACAGGAACTGCTGTAAGGATGGAGAAAGTTTTCTGCCACTGAAATATTTCCATAAAATTGGCTATTCCCAAAAATGCCTGCTTCAGCTCAGAGTTGTTGGCTTGATGCTGAAACCTCAGAGGTAAATTTATCAGGATAAGATTAGACGGATCATCAGTAGGAAGTTTTCAACCAAGGCTACAAGAATAGATTCCCAGCATCTGGATAACATTCCATCTTTTTTATAATGCAGCTCATTTGCTCTCCATTTGTAGCTATTCCCCTCATTATTCTAGCCTGGAGTACCTATAGTCTACAGGTGATTACCAAGAAAGCAGATAAACTCAGGGAGAGGATTTGCATTGCCAACAGCACTGCACTGACCAACAAGTGGTAGGAAAACAAATGAAGAATTACATGGAATAATTAAAACAAAAAGACACAGACAGCTGCCCACAGGGAACAAGCACCGTGCAAGGGGCAAAATCCAGAAATGTCTTTTGGTAAAAGATCAAGGTTTTAGGCAAAGAAAACCTAATGTTGAATTTCTCCAGCAGTGAAGAACGCAGGATTTCAGGTGATTTTTTCATATTCTAAAGAAACAAGATTACATCACCTGTTTCTCAGCCTCTTCATGGGATGAAGCATTTGGTGGTTATTTTGACAATATTCCCAACTGTACATCTTGTGTGATCTTGGGCAAATCATTTATCCCTTGTTCTGGACTGTTGCGTCGTGTTATCTTGCTTCTGTTTTCCCTTTGTTAAATGGTTTGCTCCTACGTTAAAACCCCCTATTGTAATTGTGGTTGCCCTAATCCCCGCCTTTACCCTATCAGTCAGCCCCAATCCCCCCCATTCCTCTAGAACGTTCCCCATCCATTACCCTTATCCACTCCCCTACGATTGTCAATCCCCGCTGGCCCCTCCCTAACTCCCAGTGTGTTCTGTGTCAGTTATCCCCTCCTCGGTTACTCATTGGATGTCTCTGTGTATTCCCCGCCTATGTTTTTCCCATTGGTTAATTATGTATTCAGTCCCGCCTTGTGTTCCGCCCCTGAGTTGTTGCGATTGGTTGCTGTAATGTCCCCTCCCCTGGGGGAGGGCCCGTATTTAAGTTGCTGCGAGTCCTTTCTCTGTGCCTTTTGTGTTATCCTCCCCCTTTTTTGTGGTTGTTTTCTCTTTTCCCCGTCCCTCCAATAAACCTATCCTGGACCCACAAAAGGACTGCCCCGGATCCTTTATTCTTCCCCGGACGCGCTGCCAGCCAGGAGGGCTCTCAGCCCGAGCCTGGTTCTCTGCCATCCGGGATGTGGCCCGCTCTCGGCGCTGCTCTCGCCTGGAGAGCTGGCTGGGCGAACACAGCTTGGGTGGAGAAGGCGAGCTGCGTCACTGGACTGTATCAAATGACAGCAACACTAATAATTGTCTAAGACTTGCATTTCATAGTAATAAATATATTACTTGCATTTGCACAGTGTCTAACCAAAAATGAGTGAAATTTCACAGAATTACTCAAGAAAGTTACTAAAATGGACTGCTCACCTTACTAGGCATTTGATGCAAAGATACAAGCTAGCTGAAAGTAAACTTCATAAAATTTAGACACATTAGTTACTGCCATGAAGCAATCTAGAAGCTTTCTTGCTCCAGGGATTAACTCTATTACAAAATATTTTAATTGCTTCTTGTCATTTTTCTCTTCTCAGACCTATTTCAGCTAAACCAGTAACGTTTTTTAAGAGCTCCAGGTTTAAAATTGGCAAGTCAGAGAGTTCTCCACTCTTACCAATCTGCAAAGTGTGATGTATTCTGCTCACTGTATTTAATAACTACTGACAGCTAAAGCACATCCAAGTCACTTAACACTAATATTTATACTAATGTATCAAACTACACACCTCTAAGCAGTACAGCAAATACTCCACACAAAAACAACATGCACCAGTGCAAAGAATCAATTTCCCAATGTAATATTCATAGTACTTTTGATTTCTACTACCAGAGAATGTGCTTTTTATTCCATTTAAACACAAGAACATTAGGAATTTAATTTACTCTAAGATTACACCTACAGAAAACCAGGTCTAAATGAATCATAGAGAAACATCTAAGAAATTACACTCTATTTGATCAACAGCTTCAAATTCCTGCACTTTATCTTCTTCATATAAGATTTTTTTATCACCTCTTTTTCTCACATCATCAGTCACTGCAATATACAGCAAGATCAGCAATTTAATGACAACACAGAGAAACCAATTTCATAAAATGACCAACAAAATATGAGTTAGAGCTGTTTTATCTAACACAATATTAAAACCTGCATTTATTTAAGTCTCAGAGTTTTTTCCTCTTTGTGTTACAAAGAATTTCATCTCCTCTACTTTCGATAATTTTAGATTCCTTTCATTGCTTGGAAATTTAAGTATTTTGAAGTCAACCTTGTCCTACTCGCCCTAATAAAGAGTCAGCCTCTGATTGATTATTTTAAATTTAGCACATCATCATTCTTGGTACTAAATTAAAAAGCTTTAAACACACTTGTAAATAAACTGAAATCCTCTTATGCAATCCCTCTTCCAGACCATCTTACTAAAAACTTGCAATCTCTGATATTTAAAGCCTGTTTTACCCATAAACAGCAAATGTGGAACTTGCTGGGAAGATTCTCCAGTCACTTCCCTCAGTGAAAAAAAGTTGGTAAAGCAGATTCTGAGGTGCCCTTTCAAAAATGCTTTGGCATCAATTACAGTCATCACAGTCTGCACTTCCCATTTCTTCTGAGCAGAACTACCACACTTGACCTACTCTTCTGAAGTTCTCACAGTGATAAATTACTAAACTTCAATCTCATACTCCTGGGGAAGGCAGCTATTAAAAATGCCACTCCTAGCTAAACAGAACATTCACAGTCTAAAGATTCTACTTTTTTTTTTGTAAAGATGCTCTTTATCTCCTTGGCCAGCTGCCCAAAAATCAGAACAAAACCCCAAGCCTTACTATGATCTGCCTCTATGATTGAGGAATTGAAAACATTTCAACTAAAAAATTATTTTAAATATTAAGAAATTGAACTTGCTTGCAGATCTGTTTATTCTCAAATGGAGAGACAAAACTATGGCACAGTGTTTATCACAGCCTGCAGTAAAGCTATTCTTCATTACTTGTCAATGCACTGAGTTTTGCGAGTAAAAGACCACAAAAAATTATTAAATCAATAAAATTTATGGAATTTCAAAAAAGTTCCATCAAACATTGAGAAAGAAAACATTATTATATGCAGGATGAGCAACATTTAAGTAAAAATGCAGCATGAGGCTGAAACCGACTTCAGCAAATGTCTGGATCTACAACATGAGCAGTGTAAATGTACACTGGTAAGACACAAGTAAATAAGGCCCCTGAAATAAAGAGTGGTCTTTGATCCAAACCCTGTCTGACCTACCTCATCTGTTCTCATTAAAAGAGGAAAACTAAACATGCAAGAACTTGCAAGTGCAAAATTAATGTGTAAAACCCTGAAGGGATTCTGAATTTGTGACACCTGACCATGGGGCACACAGCAGGTTACACTGAGAGCTCCAGGCTGCAGGGGCTCTCTGACCTCTAGAAGAACATTTTGAGGAAGTTTATCATCCAAGGCAAGCAGAGCATTCACACAAACATCTCCGTTTCTAATCATTTTTAAAATTTCTTACAGAGCTGGCTGGACTTTCACCACCCTGTTCCAGATGTTTGTTCCAAACCTCCCTCCCTCCACTTCAAGTTTCCAGCTCAGCAGGTCTTCACATGAGCCCATCTTTATTATCTCTCCATTATTCTAACCCAGTCAACTTCCTCTCCTTTTCTCCTCTCACTTTCTATACAGCCAACACCCTCCTACAAAAGCCAACCTCAGTATTAAAATTTTTTCCTTTCTTATCACAATGTCATTATGGATGTGACCACCTCCAGCTGTTCACATAAGCTCTGTTTATTGTGTTGGTGTCAACTTTCATTTTTCTTTGTTCATCTTTAGACAAGAAAGAGATGAAGTGTGGTTTATCCAGGAGATTGCACCTGCAGCTATCCTGATGAGAGATTTGTTTGGGTATAGGCAGGGTATCATCACTTGTTTTCTGAGTGGCAATGAAGAAAGTCCACAGAAACAGTGCTTTTGACAGGCAGACGGTGAATCTGTCCAATTTTTTTCTATTAGCACTTTATAAAATTTTTTATCCTTCTTTCATGTCAAATAAGATGAAGTTCTAAAACATACTGCATTGAAATTGCAGATGCTACTGTGATAATATTGAAAGTAAAATTTCAGACAGGCTGAATGAATTGAATTTATCCAAATCCAAGAGGCAGAAGAGTTTTTTCCACTTCTGGCTCTAGGGAATAGCTTCAGTAAAGTATTTTCTTAGTGTTCTGAATTACAGCCCTCTCTAGGGCACAACAGACTGTTCCTTTCTTGAGAGAACAATTCACAGAAGAAGAGAGCAAGAGCAGTGGTGAGTAGAAATGGTGTGGAATACTCAACTATTTATAGAACTCCAGGGAAGGTAAGCAATGCTGAACTGGGCAGGGAAGGAAAGTTAAAAGCATTTAGACCCAGACCGCTCAAAAATTGCCAGCTTTCATCCAGATCCAGATCATAATCAAATTTTGCCAGACAGGTACCAACTGCCAAAAACCCATCTCTCCCTTGTTTTTGCAGAACAGATCCGTTTTTATAATCCACTTTATCACAAAGAAGACTGCAATTCTTGGCCAGGAAAGCAAGATAAAACACCTTGCTGACCTGGCAAAGGTTGACGTGGCTCACAGCTCCAATCTGAGCAGGCTTCAGGAAATGTGAGTGGCCTTCTGGCACTCATATCACAGATTTTCAATTATAAAAAATAAGATATGTATTATTTTGACAAAAATCAGATTTAGAAGTGAAAGAGCTTTGTTTATTTCTTATCTTCTACCATCTTGAAAGTTATTAGGGAAACGAGATAGAAACATAAGACTTGACATGTTTAATACTGAGGGAGAACTCAGGGCCACAGAACTTACAAGCATAGTACTGAATTACAAAATAGGACTTGTGGATGTACTGGATTATATACTTAAGATCTCATTCCTATATTCACATTTCTTCAATGAAAATGAATGTAGATTTCAATTGTGTTCTACAGACTCAACATCCACTCTAACTTCAGCAGCACCCAAAAATTTATTTATTTTTTTTTTTTAAATCCTACTTGTTCTGTTTAAGGGCTTAAACTTAGAAGAGATATAAGACTTATGAATAAAAGGAGTTAGAACTTGAAGTATCAACAATATAAAGTTTATCCCTATTACCAGCACACTTTCACGTGGAAGAGTAAAGCCCGAGAACTGAATAGAAAAAAATCCAATTAAGGCCTGTATCTCATCTTAATACACTGCTGAGTAAATCAGAAAAGATACATTAAAGACAGTGTGTTAAATTAAATTAGCTCTACATACTGTATTTTAACACTTCCTACCATTTACTGGAGTGCAGGAGCAGAGCAGTTTTATGAGAGTACTTAAACCTCTCCAGCTTCTACAGCTGAATCTCCAGAATTACAGCTCACATTCAGGATGCAGAGGGAAATTCTCCTGAACAAACAAGTCTCAAAACAAATAAATAAGTCAGCCAAATCCCTTATAAATTACAAACCAGCTCTGTCTGCCAAACAACTGGCCAGTAGGCACTGGGTGTGTTTAACAGCTTAAACCAAGGTTTTAAAAAACTCACAATAGGCTTTCAAAGATTTCATCACCCAGCTAAAAGAGTTCTCAATTTCAACTCTTCATTTGGGTTGGACTGATGTCTGAAGCTCAAGTCCATATGGAATATGGAATGAAGTGCCAGTGTGTTTCTTCCATCTGACAAGAACTAGACTAAACCACATAATCTCAGCTTCCAAGCTTGAAAAGCAGTGCAGAATTCCCTAGGTGAAAAGTAACACTGTTTTCTGAGAGATGATGACATCTAGTTAAATTTCTCGCTGCAGCTTTTGCATTAAGACATAGAATAGTTGAATATCTAAACACACTGCAGTGTTACTCAAAAAGTAACAGATTCAGCCTCAAAACTGACATTCACACACCAGTATCGCCACAGCAATGGTGAAAGGATGAGTTACCCTAAGCAGAGTAATTCATCCTTTCATGCAGATGCACCCTGGAACAACCAAGGAGTTTAGACAAGGCTCAGCACAACAGCCCAGCACCGAACAGCAGAAAAGAGTATCTGAACATAATATTAAAGCATGAGATTCTATTCAGCTTGAGGGTATAAGCAAGCTTTATGATGAGGTCATAAAGCAATTTTTACACTGAATTTATGAGCTCATTGTAACAGTCATTTCCAGAAGCCAGTGACTGGTTTATTAGGAGACAGCCTGCAGCAAAATTGGAAACAAGAGATTGCAGAGAAGCTCGACTGCAATATCCAAGACTGAAGCACAAAAATTGTAAGGCAAACAAGTAGGGAGGGAAGCTTTAAGTATGAGGCTTATAAATATCTGAACAAGGACATTTCAGAATCAGCAACACGAGAAGCATTGATTTACATTCACTTTTATTTGCAGAAGTTCACTTTTATTTGAAGATGAGCTTATGCACAGCATGCAGGATTGAAAAATAACCACTACCCCTGAATATTCACACCAGACACCTATTGTTAAATCATGAATAAGTGACAGCAGAGTGTTTTCACCACACATACAAATTGTTTAAGATCCATCTTGCTTCTTAACTTAAAAACTCCCACTTGCTTCTTACATTAGTCCTTGTCAAACCACTCTAATTGGCACAACAATAAACCAAATGTAACCCAGCACTCATCCCAAACTGCACCGTGAGGAACAAACAGCCCACAAACCCAGATTTGTCCTGCTGCCACAGGGACAAACTCAAGGATCTTTTAAGGAGGTTCTAGGGAACTCAAAAAGGTTCATAAATATCAAATGTTTTGAGACTCAGTATCAAAGGGAACCTTGGATCATCTCTTGTGTGCATATCTCAGCTTGTTTCATTTCAGACAGAGATGTCTGAGCAAAAGCATTTGACAATCAATGTGATTAATGTACTCAAAGACACCCAGTCTAAAACAGAGAGACTCAAATCCAAAACTACAGCAAATTCCTCAAAATTCAGCCAAGAAAACCGGACCACAGCACATTCTAATTATATCTTTAAATGCTTGATTGACTGGATTGTTTACAGTAACTCCCTGATTCTATGGTTTGGAATTTATCTAGCTTTCATTTTAAGTTACTGGTGGTTCCTATGCTGCTTCCTACTAAAGAGCAGTGTTAAAACAGAAGTCACAAGCAGAAATCCACATTATTACAAAATGACTGCCTAAAGAGGCAAATACATTTCCTCAGTTATAACAGGTAATTTTTTCTGGTCATTTACCCACTACCTCTATGTACATGTCTGTCCATGTACAGAGACTTAGTTATGTGGATAGTTCAGTGAATCAAAAAACATTTCTAGCACAGTTCTAAATAGTTTTGAGCTCCATAGGCGTTTTTAATCCAAGAAGATCCAATTATTGGTTTATAGTAGTTTAATTGGGACAAACTCCAGGCACACTTACAGGTTGTACAGCAGTGATGCTCATCAGGACAGAGAATTATTTACTCAGCAAAGAACCCTTTGATGCTGTTAGAATGTGTATTCTCTACTCAACATAGTTTTGATCATCTGAATGGTTCTTCTGTTGCAAAATACCAATTTAATCAAAATTCATTCTATAAACCTGGCAACAGGATCCAGCATATGCCTTCCCACCATACTGTTTAGCTACACATGTTAAAAACCAAGTTTCTGCTTTACAGCTCTCCAACATCCTTCTAATACTATCACAGAGATCACTGGGAACCTGCAATTTCTTGGTTGCCAGGACAACTGATTGACAAGCAAAAAGTGCACCAAAATGCTTTTTTCTTCGTGTACTTGGTGCAAAGTTGTGCATTTCTAAATTTTTAATCCTATCTTGAAGTAACACTCCACTTGCTGCCATGACTGAGAAGTGTCTACAGGTCAGACATCCCACACAAAGCTCTGAACTTAGAAACTAATGCTGGACATTTTATTCACTTAAATAGCAAATTATTTCCTCAATCATGCTGATTTATATTTATAAACAATTAGGAAACACCTTGCTATGTCATAAAACACAAAGGGTTTAGTAATTTTGTTAACACCTTTCCAATGCTGCAGTCATGTTTTCTGTGCTGCAAAATCAATTAATGATGAATTAGCAGTGCTAATGGTCCAAAAGAAACACACTTACAAATTAACAGCTTCACCTGTTTATTGCCCAGATAGAATTGTGAATATTCTCGCTGTGAAGGAAGCAAATTCACAGGCAAAGCAAGTCACTGAGAAAAGCAGAGCCTGTGTTTGCTTCTCAGCCAAATATGTGAAGCCAAACATTGCCACATGAAACACTCGCTCTAATTCCTGATGGGATGAGCTGATGCAGAACACGGATCAGTGCAGGGAATGTATCAAATACTGCACACAACACAACATTCACCAAAAGCTGGGAAGAGACCAATGAAGTGCTGCAGTCCATTATTTACAATCTTTCTTATTTTCATCTTAAATTATATCTTCTTCAAATCTGGCTATATGAAGCTAAACATATTTCATGCTCAAAACAACAACTTCACACCTTCAACAGGTAAGATCTGCCACAGAAAAGCAAAGAGAGCTTTGGCCAGGGCAGACTCTCGGAAAGCACAGTGCAGCTTCCATCTACACAACTGTTCTTCCATCTACACAAGTGTTCTTCCACCCTGCTACTTTCATTTACTTTTCCTTTGACTCTCTCAACTATTCTGTTTTATTACTTGTATGAACACCACTAAAAAACACTCACTGCAAGAAAGTAAAGAATTCATAGAAAAGCACCTTCCTACAGAGTAAATAGCATGAGAAAGCACCATGAGGTGAGCTGACAGCTCCCCCAGCACACCACAGGGACAGCCAGCTCTGCAATTTCCACTCTTAGCCTGATCTTTCTTCACCTTTTTTGTTTGTTGGCTCTAATATAACAATCCAAACACAGAACATCAAGCTGTGCTAAAGGAAACCAAAGGGAAATATTTATGAGACAAGGAAACCTCTGTTTTTTAATCACACAACAAACCATAGCACAGTACAATAAAAAAAAAAAAAAAAAAACACAGGTTTTACTTATTTTGATGTCATTCCCTTACCTTGACGTGACTGAAATCACCAACTTTGCTGCTTTCTTGGGGATTAAGAGGTTTGGTCTCCACTCTTGGTTTGACAACCTGACGGAAAGGACTGGAGAGTGGGAGTCCACTGACACTGATTCCATCTGGAAAACAGAACAAATAGAATTACTTTTGCTTGTCTAATGTTATGTTTTGTTCCAGTTAATTTATATCTGTATTATCAGAGGGAGAGAAAAGACACAAAACATGATATTAACATTTTACACAAAAAGACAAAGCAAAAGACAAAGATTATTTGGCTGTTTCTCCCAGGACACCAAAAATAATCAAATTGAACACACCAAAAACTCGGTGAATATCATAGGGAAAGATGGCAGCTGCATTTGAAATATCACAACAGAGATGTCAGTGTTAATAATATAAAATTAGTTTTAACATTTAGAGTATTAAAATAAAAATCAAAGTTTGTGTTTTTCCATGCCATGACAGTGTGACCCTATCAGCTCCTTAGGATCTTTAAATTAATTTCTGGTGCAGGGATTTCTTTTTCAAGTATATATTGAGGAAAATGAGAGAAAATAGAGATGTCATGTTTTGTACATCTACTGATGCAAAAATAGATAAAACAGTTCTCATTTATAAAGGAGGTAGAATGGAAACAAGGTTTCATTTATAAAGGAGGTAGAATGGAAACAAGCTTTCCATTGTAAGAGTCAACAACAAAGCTTAAGAAATACCCTGAGAGGAATGTCCCCAATTTGGTGCTTACTCACAGTCTGGGTACTGGCACACATAGGATGACAGCAAGATACAACACAACAACCTAACAGTGTCTGTTACTGCCAACAAGGTGTAACTTGAAGGTAAAAAAATGCACTGTAGCATACTTGGGGTTCTCAACCCAACCAGGACTCCAATCTAAGCACAAACTTCAAATGTGTAAAAATTACTCCTAAGTCAAAAGAGTCAGAAGAGCAAGAGTTTTAAAATGATGAAGCCTTAACAAACAGTAAAACTAGATTCACTATTTGTTATTATTTAGATTTACATCCAAAGAAGAAACTTTGTTCCTTGATGCTGTGCAGAGCAACTGCAATCCACAAATACCAACTAAATAGAAGCAAAATCTCATGTACAGCAGCAGAGACACAGCTGAACACATAGGAAACACCAAATTCTTACACAAAATCCAAACGTATTTCCCAAATTGCTCCTATGAAATCTGGATGTGTTGAGGATACATTCCTCAAAAGAAGAAACCAAAAGAACAAGATGGAACACGAAAGGGGTTTTGCTTCATTAAACTTCACAGGTACCCAAATGAGAAAACAAAGGGAGTATTCCCATATTCCCTTACTTGCAACTTCCTTCACTAAGTAATTCTAAAATGCACCTTAGCACTGAATAAATTCCTGTTCTATCAGCTCCTGGGGGAGAGCAGAACAGGAGGTGAGAGCACCCTGCCCGTGCAATGCAGCAGGACCATGAACAAGACAAAATACAGAAATAAACACAGAACTACATTTGATCACAGGCTTTGAAAGCTGCTCTTTCAAAATGAAAATTAGAAGTTTTAATTGAGGAAAAATATTCTTCGCCAACTGATGAATGATTTTCACTAGTTCTATATTTAGAACAGAACTGACACTGACTGGTGCATAAAATTGCAAATTTAAACATGAAAAGAAGCAAGTATGAAAACCTGTATGGCATTAGTCAGATTTTCCACTTTCTATATGGCATGAGCTTTATTTCTTTGAGAGAAGAATAACTAATACCTAAAACAATATCACAGAGATACAACTAATGCCTTTCTTAATTATTTTCTCTTTTAAAATCCCATTTTATATATATTTTTATTTTCTACAGTGGGGGGAGAAGAAAAGACAATAGCTTAAACATTTTCTCTGGAAAGAAGACATTTTTGACTCTCTAATCTGTATCTGAAAAAGGAGGTTTTCGAGCAAAGGATCAAAGGGATGAAAGGGATGTCCAAGGTAACTTGGTAGTGGTTGAACTTTCTGTCTCAAGTCTGTGGCACTCTCACAGAGCCAGTGCCAGGCACTTTGTTTTGCTGCAAATGACTCCTCAGCCCTTCACAACCTGGACTGCTCAAGGCAACTTCTCTGCCAGAGGACAAAAAAATTCATTTTCTGCTACAAACTTTTTAAATTATTTTATTTTTTCTGGTTTTTGATCAGGCAGCAATGGGGGAAAAGACCTTGCCCAGCTATACATTAGTCAGAATAGAGGAAATCCTGTTAAAAACCCTGGTAGGCTGCAGAACTTAATAATGGCAGGAGAAAATAGTGAGCATCAATGAAGGAGTCCTCCAGAAGTTTTACATTATTGATAGTTTTATTTTTTTAAGATTTCATACATTTTATTTTTTCTCATGAAGTTTAGAGAGATGAAGATGCCAAATCTTCCATAGTTTTCTTTTGTCAGTCCCTACTATCAAACATCCTGAGCAGCCTTGTACTATAAAAAGAATAATTGTTTTTCTACTCTGTCCAGAAATTTTCCTAATTTCAACAATCCACACTGAATATCTCCATGGTAACAGCATATGACCAACACTTTTTCCATGGTAACTGCAAAAACACAGCTTGCCTTTCCAACATCCCAGTCACTGCTGTCACAACAGAGCAAAATCTCTTCCCAGCATTTCCTCTCTCCTCTCAAATGTTAAGTAAATTGTCAATTTAACTTCATTAGGCACTTTCCCAGCACACTGTGCAGAAGAATCCCACAAAATTTCTTATTTGAATGAGGCAAAGTGCATTCAGGAAGTTAAACCAGTAGATTTACAATGTGGTGACTGGGCACAGAAGGGAGAGGTGGCATGGGACAGCTCCTGTCCTGTGTCATGCTGTGCTGTGCAAGGATCACTGGCCTGATCCAGGAGATAAAAATGGGTCCACTTTTCAACAGGTACATCACAGCTACCCAAGTCTCAAACTCCACAGCAAGGAAACACTTAAAAAACTGTTCCACTGACAGCAGGACACCACAGAGGTTTGGATTCTGATGCAAAGTGCAGGAAATTCGATGTCACAAGAGATGGAAAACAGTGGAAGGTTTTAGGCTGAAGTGCTGCTTCTTTCCAGCAGCAGTGCAGACCTGCTTCTGCAGCTTCCTGAACAGCAGCACAGGGACCCCAAGAGGGGCAGCAGGAGAAGGAATCCCAGAACTGTTAGGTTGGAAAAGGCCTCAGAGACTATCAAGTCCAACCTATGACCAGACATCAGCACAATCAGACCAGAGCCCTGAGTGCCATGTCCAGCCTTTCCTGAAACACCTCCAGGGATGGAGACTCCACCACCACCCTGGGCAGCCCCTTCCAGGGAGGGCAGAAGGGGCTGCTGACCAGAGCAGGATCCCCTCCTGCAGTCCAGGGATGTTTCTGGGGAGAGTTCTGCCCCTCTGCTCTGCTCTGGGGAGATCCACCATGGAGTGTTTTGTCCAGCTCTGGGGCTCCCAACATCAACAGGACATGGAGCTGCTGGACCAACCCCAACAGAGGCATCAAAGATGATCAAAACTTAGAGCCCCTTGCAGAGCCTAAAAGGGGTCCAAGAGAGCTGGAGAGGGACTTTCTGTAAAGCTGTGGAGTGACAAGATAAGCGGGGGTGGCGTCAAACTGACAAGGAGAAATTATCCAGAGGGTGATGACGCCCTGGCACAGACTGCCCAGAGAATTTGTGGATTCTCCATCTCTGGAAGTGTTCAAAGCCAGGTTGGACAGGGCTTGGTGCAACCTGGGATAGTGGAAGGTGTCCCTGCCCATAGCAGGGAGGTAGAATGAGATGATCTTTAAAACCATTCTATGATGCTATGTCATAGAATCACAGAGTTTCTGGGAAGTACACAGCTTGAACACAACATATGAAAACTAAATGCCACCTCAACCCATTTGCTTGTTTTTACAATTCTTGCCTGACTGAAATTTCAAAACAAAAACCTCTTGATAGGCAATATCTCATAAGAACACTGTAACAGCTTTAAAGTACTTTAAACATGCAGAAAAGTAGAAAAAAAAACTCAAGACAGGAGACAGACTCTGCTTGCTGAACTTGAATGCTTTTTTTCCTTCCCCAAGAAAAAGAGAACTGTATTCTCACGAAATGTTCAGAATTCTAGAAACTTGCTGTGTGCAGCAACAAAGAGCAGAATAACACCAGAATACACAGAGTTTGAGGAATATAATCCACCCTTCACATTTCAGGTGGGCACTGAGATGCAGCTCCTTCCCTCTTTCAAAAACATGCTCAGGACCATCATAGGAGGGATCCCAGGCAGCAGCACTCCAGGCAAAGTTCCTGGGAATGCAGCAGCTCTCTGGCTCCCAGGAGCAGGGCAATACCAACATGTACCAGACTTGAGCTCTTCTTTGAAACCCCGTTACCTTTGAAGACAATAATTAACAACAACAAATGCACTGGAAGAAAGGATTTATGTCCTGAGGTTGTTGAACTGAACTAAAATTGGAAGATAAATTTACAATAAGGGTGAATGCAATCAAAGAGAACAAGTGAAGTGTAAAGAAGTTCATAATAAACAGTAGAGATTATGTATGCAGATTACTTTAGATGCTAAAATAAAGTGCCTCAGCAAAGGAACAGCATTACAGGATGGCAGGTTTATTGGCCTTATATGTGCCAATAATAAATTTATTGTTATTTGCCTCATGTCTGTCTTAGTTATTTATACTGCAAAGACTTCGGGTCTGAAACACCAGCTCTCTGTGTATTTGTGTAGTGGCTGGTACAACTGGTATAGGCTGAAGTACTATGGCACTCACATACTGTTAAAAAAATCTCACCCCGTATTAGTCAAACCGTGAGACAAGATGATTTTTCTGGGTTAAAGCGCAGTGGGAAGAGAAAAGGGCACCTTATCTTCCGTGAGTACTAAAGCTGGAATTCAAGAAGAATTCTGTAGTTTTCAAAAAAGTTAAGAATATTTTTTAAATTTACACACTTTGATGAATTTATGGAGGACACAGAAGCATCTGTATTTAAAAAAAAATAGAACAAAAGGAAAAAACTCATTTATGCATTTTGTCATGTCATTTACTCATGTCAACCACACTGACATCTTCAAACTGCAGAGACAAAAAAAACTTCTTAGAAATTAAGTCACTGGAAAAGAATATTCAGAATGATTAAATGTAATAAAGACTACCAAGCAGAGTAACATGAAAATGATAGTACTGAAACATCTCAGAGGACCCCATCATCATCATCGATACCATTATCCTAATAGAGTCCTCCAGGCTACTTAGTTTCTTGGAAGAACTGTCAAGAGACCATTTAACTTCCAAACCAGGTATCACTCCAACAAAAAAAAATGCTTTGTCTGTACACTATGTAAGTGCAGAGACATTTTGAAGTAGATAAAATCTGTCCATTAAAGCAGAAAAACAACAAAGTGAATGGGAAAAATACACCAATCTTGCATACCAATGTTAAAAACTGTTCAAGATTAGTGCTTCTAGAAATATGCTATTATTTCTCTGCAACTTTTTTCCCCTAGAGTGATGCCTTAAGTTTTAGCTTTTATATTTTTCATATTCTGTACTGCATTAGTATATAACTCTGAACTTCATATAAAGTGTTAGCAAGTTCTCCTCATAATTTAGTCAGACAAAACAATCTTTTTCCAGCCCAAGGACAGCATAGCAGCTTCAGGCCCAGAAATGCAAACAACAGCAAACTGAGGAGAGCAATCTGGGAGAATGGGACTGCATAACCTGAAGCTGTAATTGAACAACTGACCCCAAAATGTAAATGGACCAAAACTTTTAAAAGTGTGAAAACTCATCACCCATTGTCCATCTTGGGTGGAGCTTTGGCCAGGCTCTTGCACTGCCCAAGGTGTATCCTTTGAAGGCCTTTTAATAAACACCTGCTTTATTCCTTTAACATTGTCTAGCCTCTGTTCCAGGATGCCTCTCAAGGCATCAAGAGAAGGGAAGGAGAGACTTAAGGCACAGATTTGCTTCTTTCTCAACATGTAATTAATTAGTTCCTTTGATGAGTTTATGAATTTAAATATACTCACACTTGTCTTTAGGTTCCCTATACAGGGAATAAATGAACATTAACATTCTACATAATGAAGTAATCATTGTAAATTAATTCATTAACTTCGCAAAACACTGTCCCCACATAACAACAGCTTTTTTAAAAGCCTTGAACAAGTCACCATGTACAACACAATCCAGAAAGAGCAGCTATTGTTGCTCTTACCCCATTATTGTTGCTGTTACCCCATTTAGTGTCAGGGAAGTGCTGAATTTCAGAAATTGCAGTATAATAGCTGGAAAGGGGAATTCATTATGCTCATAATGGGAATATCCTGTTGATCTTTTTAGTCACCTTAACAGGCGACAGAGATCTCACTGCTTCAGCTCCTTGCAACTGGCTGAGTGCTTCCCCCTGCCTCACCCAGTCCAACAACCTCAGAATCAAATTAAATGCCCATGCTGACCTTCCCAGCCAGAGGAGGAACCCTGAACCATCCAGCTGAAGGACAAGAGATCCAAAATTTCACTAAGATTTGTAGCAAACATGGATCTCCCAAATTTTGGTCAACTGGCTTTAAGACATGGAATCACAGAACTGTTAAGGTTGGAAAACACCTCCCAGATCATCACTGTTCAACTCTCAGCTCAGCACCACCATCATGTTTACCACCAAACCATGTCCCCAAGTGCCACATCCACATGTTTTCTGGAATGCTTTCAGGTCTGGTGATTCCACCACCACCCTGGGCAGTCTGTTCCAATGTTTTCCAACCATTTCAGTGAAGAAATGTTTTCTAACTTCCAATCTAAACATCTCCTGGTGCAACTTAAACTCATTTTCTCCCATCTTGTCTTTTGTTACATGGAGAAAAGACCCAATAAGATGTCAAAATTCAGCATAAATAAATGGGGGGAAAGAATCCTAAACTTATACATGCAGTAAGAGTCTCTCAGCATATCATTTCTGTTGAGAAGAAAGATCATGGAGTTGTGGTTCACACATTCAGGAATCTCCCAAATCCATGTTGAGCAACAGTCAAAAAAGCAAATTATGAATTTGCATTAATCTATGATTGTAAGGAATGTAATATAAAATAAAATAAAGAGCACCATTAGGTCACTACATGAACACATAGATCACCTTTCAAATAGTGTGTACAGCCTTCCTCAGACAGAACTGAGAGTTCAAAAGGGACAAGGATGACATGGAACAGTTCCCATAACAGGGACAACGAAGCCCTCAACAGTTAGAAATCCCCAGTCTGCTGTGACAATACCCTGGGAAAATGCATCAAATCCCTGCAGGAACCACATTTAGAAGATGTGCTGTTATCTCTCTCAAGCAATAAAAAAACCTGGGAACACAAGGACACTAGTAAGTGCAGAGCTGCTAAAAAGTAATTTAGTTGTAACTCTTCTTGCCATAGCATGTTGTGAAGTGCTGACAGGAAGAATGAAGAATTTTAGGGAGGAGAAACCCACTAAGGTTGAGTAAAAGTACATAGAACCAGAGAAACCATATTCAGCCCTGGAAGCTCCTAAGCTAACAACAGTTGGAGGCCAAAAGCCTAGAGGAAAACAGAACTATGTGCACAGTTTTTTCCTGTACTGTGCCATTGGAATCTGCTCTTAGCCACAGGCACAGTTGGGATATTGGCTGGATGGTCACTGATCTGATCCTGTACAGCCACTCGTGGTTTTGCTTCCTTTAATCTGGAAAAACACCCAACATTTCTCTCTGTGAGACAGCACACCATCAACACACATCAGCAATTCAGACTGGTAACTTAGGTTTACTTCCCAACTGGGTAAATATGTATGATCAGAAACATCAGTAATTTATCCCTTCTGCACTACGTCCTGATTACAAACAGCAGAAAAGGAAACAGCAGCAAATTAAAAGACATGAAAGTAAAAATTGCCCTACTAAACACATTACTTTTAAGAGACAAAAGTATTTTGATCATCATTGTAAATGTGGTTGTTCTCCAAAAGAAAAAGGTACCACAGCTCCTCTATGATTAAAAGTCATGTTATAGTTGCCATTGATTTTAGCTCTTTACTGTTCTTCCCATCAGGCTCTTACCTCCTCTTTGGAAAGTTTAGCATCTGTAAACTCCGTAAAGTTAAAAGGAACACATAAAAAATAAAGTCGCAACTAAATTGCCAATATACTTAGCATCTCTAGTAAAACTTCTAAAGGACACAGAGTACACAGCACCCACAGATACCGAAGTTCCAACAAAGCATTAATGGATCCTACTCCTTTATTATCACTGAAAGAGGAAAGGTTGACTGCTTCAGCTACACAACTTTTCCAAGAAGCAGGAGGTAATGGCAGGGTAAAAACGGTGTTCAAAGATTTTGTTCATCTTTGGTCCCATAAGATCTGGATACGGAGGCCAAAATCCAGATCCCAAATCCCACAACTGTTCAGTGTCCATACTAAGAAGTATGTTAACTTCACCTCCTACAGAATACTTTGGGTTTATGTTATTTTATCAGAAAAGCTCCTAGGGAAGTGCAGCTTCAGAGGTTTTTGGACACTGGGCAAATGAAGGAAATCTTATATATGTGTGCATATATATCTATATATACACATCTACTCTGAAATTTCACTTGCTATCAAGGGGCATTTCTCAGTGTCTCCATTCCCCAGCACCCAGTTTTCACAATGTCAGGGTGTGCTCTTCCTTCACTTCCAGCATTTTCAACAAGATCTAAATTGAACTTTAGTGTAGCAATACTGTAGGGGTTGTTCAGTTAAGTCCTAAAATATTTTTAAAGTATCTTTAGATTTTACATTAGGGAGGTTTCAAAACCAAAATGTTTCAATCATTACTAGCAACTACTATAATTTTTGTCTAAATGCATTTGCAAGGTAACTCACAGAAATCATTCCTATTCAACCTGAATAAGCTCTGCATGTAATTTTGTTGTATTTTTCTGTACTGAAAGATTACTCATAATGGTAATGCATACCTGCAAGTGGATCCTGGGAAAAAATCCAAATAACAGAGAGTTTTTAATACAGGAATATCTTGCTTGGTCAAGGTAATTTAACCAGCAAACATATCAGACAAATGAAAAAATACAGAGTAGAGTAATTATTCCAGAAAGACTGTATGCTTATTATAAAAAGGAAATCATTATTACAAATATCTGATACTTGTAATTCCAAATAATTCTAGTAGAAGCAAACACTGCAGCTTCTTTTCATTCAAAATAAGTTTGAACACATGGCACTTTCTCTACAGTACAAATATCATTATGCTTTAAATTTCAGTCTGTCACTTCAGGCAAAACTGCACTCAGCAATCATTCAGAATTCTGAAATCCTGGATAATTAAATAATCAACTCAATGCTATTTTTCTTTAAACCCCACTAATATTTGTGAATTATTTTGCCTTACCTTCATAAGGTAAGGATACAAAGAGATGCATCAAAAACACTGTCACAAAGTATTTTAGAAGACAGCAGGGCAAGGTCTCATGATGGGGAAGTTGGGCCAGACTCTCCTGCCCACAGCTGCCTCAAAAATTCACCCTTCAATCTGCAGAGCTCAGCCAAGGGTTGTCTTTGCTTTACAAGACACAAATATTCAAGCACGCAGCTACATCACAAATCAGTGTAACACAACTGGCACAACAATTAGAAAAGTGTTTCCAGCAGCACATACAACCCTCCTAAGCAAGGAGAAATTAAAAACTCACCATCACTGAGATCCTGCAGAAGGTTTTCTTGGCAAGAAAAGTCCAGCTTCACTTTAATGTTTACGATAAATGTTGCAATCTTTCCAGGTTTTAGAGGAAACTGGCAGAGGGTGTCTTCTAGATTCCAACTCAAGAAATCTCCATACAGCTTCTCTGTATCAAAATAAGTAAATATTTCATAAGCATAAGCCCTGCATTAGGAAGTTTCAGTTTTGAACTGCTGTAGAGAGTACTAACCAACTTTTCATGTCCTGTTTAAAATCTAAAATATTCAGAATTAAGTTACTAAAACTAATGCAGCACTAGAAAGAGAGAGAAGTTACTGGGTACTGACACTGACCTGGAATCACACAGATCACAAAGCTCAAAATATGAACTTAAATGAAGATCACTACCAGAAAAAAAAAACTGCAAAACAGGCAGTATTGAATATAAACTTTAAATATAGCCTGCAGGGGTTCTAAATGTTGATGTAGTTTTGAATCCTACACAGTTCAACTCAGGAGGTGTCAAATGAATGAAGAGCACTTTTCATCAAAATACAGCAAACTTAATCAGCTGAAATTCTGAAACAGCTGTAACATCATTCTTCAGTTATTTACTGAGCAATACAGAAGGCTAAGAAGACTATTGGCTTTCATCTTTTTATAAAGTCCTTTCTTAAAGCTGAGAAGCAGCTTTTCATAAGACCAAATCATTAAGGATGCCAGACAGGATTAGTCCTTGACAAAAGAAAATTTGTTTAATAAATTATTTGTCATTGGTCCATTTGAGATAGGGGATCTGTAATTATTAAGTCCTCCCTCATAAGCCTGACATGCCAGAAAATTATACAAGGGGGAAAAACCACAGAATTTACTGTTCATCTGCACTGGGTCTTCAGTCCTGGCCAGAGTCAACCCACCCCATCCATAAATTCAGTCACATATGCCAGACCAGACAATGCTAAATACTACAAGAAAGTCTATTGATACATAAAATAAGCATGATAGTTTGACTGGGAGATTCCTAAAGGTCTATTTATTGATTTATTATAGCAATGCTTGTTATCTCTAAAGTATATTGGAGAATTCTTCCAAAAGCTCATTTAAACACCATTTGAGCACAGCAGGGACCACTGAAAGTCACAGAGTTCATCTCTACATCTTCCCAGGCTACTTGATAAGAGCAAGGTAATTAAAATCTACTGTGATTTCAGAACCTTTCCAAAACCACCACCTAAGATCCACATGTGAGGGAACAGGGTGGGCATATATCACAACCTGGAATAAAGGATCTTTCAGAAACAGCAATCTGAATTCCAGATTATGTCCAAACCATGCTGACTTGCACAGAAACCTTTGGTTTCCCTTTCTAGGGAAGGAGAAAACAATGAGAATATTTTTATATTAAAACTTCTACCTAAACAATAAAAGCTCTGCCTGAAAGATATTCTTCTCATGGACCACCAGATATTGTCTTGTGTCTCTCCCCATCAAATCAATAGTATAGATTTCTTTATAAAAATAAAAAATCATCCCAAAAATTGTTTCCTTAAACTCACCTCCACCTCACCAAATGATTTAGCTGGAACCATATCACCATTCTGATCATTTTCTTCCACTTTCAAGAAAAAAAGTAAGTTGATAAGTATGGCAATCTCTATCCCCTTTTCCTGTTAAGTAAAATTCAATATGCTAAAGGAGCGTTTCCCCTCAGTGTAAACAAAGAAGGACATATCCCAAGCAGTGGAGCAGCAAACTCTTTCCAAAACGTGTTTTCATTAAGAGATTTATTTGAAGACATTACAAGTGAAAAGACTTTGGAAGTGAGAACAGCCCTTGCAGATACTTTCTAATTAACACCAGTAATTACAACACAAGATCTAAATGCTTGAGCTAAAAGCTAAGCTGTAGATGTAGAGAAACAGCTAATTTATATTTATCTGACACATGATTATAGTTTAACAATGTTGACCTTGTTTAGTAATCAGTATTGCAGTGAATTATACTCTGGCTTCAGACCTTTCAGTTCAGTGGAAGGCTAAATTGGGGCAAGCCTGCATTCAGCTTTTTCTCAAGTCCAAAATCTGTGTTTAGCAAACATCTAAAGTTACAAGCAACTGTTATCAGGAGTTTTAAACAGCAACCTGTTTCATTTTACTGGGTACTAAATCACTAAAATCCTAACCAGTATCATGTAAAAGCTTACCCAGAAACTAAATTTGGGCCATCCTAGGCTTATCTAAATTTTAAAAGATTTTAAGGTCTGCCAAGGAAGAAGCCCACACTGACATTTTGCATAGAGAAGCTTGATAGAAAATTCTTTTGAGAACATAAGAACCTCAATTCTTTTCCATCTTAAATCCCGTGGTAAATCTGGCTTTTTGCTATAGTTTATTTTCTGAACTTAAAATAGCTATCAGTTCTAAATGCACAGGTATTGGCATTCATACATTTTAAAATCTCCTAGACCTGCTAGGTAGAAATGAACCTGCAGGACTTGCTGTGTTCTTTCCAATGTGATAACACATTTAGGAAGGAAAGAAGTCATTGCACAGAAGTAATTGTGTTCAGGGATAGTGAGAATATGTGAGGAACAACTCTGCAGACACCAAAGATCAGTGGAGAAGGAGGGGCAGGAGATGCTCCAGGTGCCAGAGCTGAGATTCTCCTGCAGCCCAGGGGAGCCAGGGGAAGCACTCCTCTCCCTGAACAGCAGAACAAGGTGTGGTGAACTGACTGCAACCCCCATCCCCACCTCCCTGTCCCACTGTGGGACAGGATGAAAAACCTGGGAAAGAGGGAGTGGTGGGGGGAAGTGTTTTCAAGATATATTTTACTTTTTATTATCCTGTCCAATTTTGTTAGCAATAAAATTCAATTACTATCCCCAAGGTGAGTCTGTTTTGCCTGTGACAGTAATCAGTGAGTGATCTCTCCTGGTCCTTAACTCATGAGACTTTCATTATATTTTCTTCTCCTTTGGCCATTTGTGAAAGGGAGTGGCAGAGCAGCTTTGATGGGTGTCTGGCATCCAGCCAGGGTCAACCCACCACAATAACCCAACTCTAATTTGAAAGAATTTACAAAGTTTTCTTCAGCAAAAAAAGGTAAATAGATCTAGTCCTGGATATTCACAGTTCTTGCTGAACCTCAGAGCAGATTTTTCATTTGTGGTCTGGCAGATGTATTCAAAGGCCATGGGAAGAATACAGCTGGACAGGTGAACCTGTTTCTCTATGTTTAAATTCCTGAGGACTGTCACTTGTAGGAAAGATAAGTGAGGATTTTGCTGTATCCAGGTTGATTCCAGGTGTGTAGCTGGGCTCACCACTTGTGCTAAGATTGCCTTGTGCGCTCTTCTCAAGTCTCAGGTTCGAAAACACCAGGGTTATATTTGCCTCTGAATGGATCAAATAGTTGGTTTAATCAAAGCCTTTGGACTGCACTCTCTTATCTGAGACACAACAAACCTCTAACAAGAGCTGACTGGAGCCAAAGGGAAGGCATCCAGCTCTGCACAGGTCATCTTTCCAAAAAAAGGATTACACTGTCTGACCCGGTGAGGGACATGTAAGGTGACACAGGGCTGACCCTGACAGTGGACATGTGATGTCCAAACCACAGATGCTCCAGCCTGGCTCAGGGGTGCAGTGAGACACTAAAAGCCATGACAGACATGTCTGTTGTGGCAGCATGACAAGTCTCTCTTGCTGATCTGCCTCAGGATATGTTCCATAACACAGAGATGCTGAAGGACTCAAAACCCTGTGATGTCCTTTATGAACTGCACAGGGGGAGCTGAAAGTTCTTATTTATATGAGGGCCAGACCAGAAAACCCAAAGAGCTGCACCTTATAGTGACAGAAGAGAAGAAGTAAGGGAAGGCAAGTGTGAAAGCCTTACCTCCAGAGGTTCTCATTAACATGACACCACTCAAAACAATGCCAGAGAAGCTGGCTTCCTCAAGGCCAGTGACTGGCTATAAATCAAACAACAGTGAAAAAGAGAATGTTTGCCATTTACAGCACTCATCTTTGTGCTAAAAGCTGTGGCTCCAGAAACAGAAAGTAGGGAAATGGGTCAGGCAGGCAGCAACTACAGAGATTCACAAACAACTGCCAAGACAAAAAGAACCAAAGGAAATCAGGTGTAACAAAGGCTGACTGAAAGCTCTTTGTATTTGGCTGGAAGTGGCCAACAGCTCCTCATGGGGTCCTGAGCTGACTGGCAAGCTGTGGTCAGGCAAATGAAGGTGACCACCAGCTTGCAAGGAGACCTTGAGCAGTTTGAGCAGGCACATTTCAGGGAGGAGTAGTACAAAACAACCAAGAGACAACTTCTTAATACACTACTGACACCTGCACACGCTCTCAACTTGATGTGTAACACCAAGAGTTTGTGTTGCTGTTAGAGATGGTTTAACGTCATATCCCCATGAGTTCCATGCATGTATTCACTGACCAAATGAAGCTGATGACATTACTTTAGTTCCCTGTTGACCACCAGAATCCCATCTCACTGCACTGCCAGCCCAGCCTCATGCATTTGTATCAATTTATGGTCATAACTAAAATGGAAGAGAGCCCATGAAAAAAGGCAAAGGTCCACCCCCAACACAAACAAGACCTGTTGGAAAAAGTCCAGAGGAGGCAACTAAGTTGATCACAGCACCTCTGCTATGAAGACTGAGCGAGCTAGGGTTGTTCATCCTGGGGAACAGAAGGCTCTGGGTAGATCTTAGAGCCCTGTCCAGTGCCCAAAGGAGCTGCAAGAGAGCTGGAGAGGGACTTTGGACATGGCATGAGTGACAGAACAAGGGGGGATAGCTTCAAACTGACAGAGGACAGGTTTAGCTTAAGTATTGGGAAGAAACTCTTTACAGTGAGGGTGGTGAGGCCCTGGGACAGGTTTCCCAGAGAAGCTATGACTGCTCCACACCTGGAAGTGCTCAAGGCCAGGCTGGATGGGGCTCTGAGCAATCTGGAATAGTGGAAGGTGTCCCAGCCCACGGCAGGAGAACTGGAAGCCTTTAAGGTCCCTTCCCCCCCAAACCATTCAGAGACTGATTCTATGATACTCTGTAACATCTCCATGCAATCACATTCGAAGTAACATCATTACTGCATGCTTAATGTGGACCATTAATTCCTCTGCCACCGACAGTCTTTTCCAGTGCTTTACATTGTTTCCACAGCACAGTCATTTAAAAAGTCAAGGGGTTTTTTTCCTCCAATAACACAGTTCATTTCAAGCACATAGCTCTAAATACAGGAGTGCATTTCACTTCTGTGAGACAACACAAGAAACTGAACATTCTGCTTGACAGGACCCTGGATCACCTTAAGTTCTGCTTTCAGAAGAAGGTTAAGATGATTTCCAGAGGTCTCTGCCCGCACAGACATTTCTGATTGCATGATTCTGATGGCAGAGTTCTCACACTGTCAGAACAAATGTCATTCAGTGCCTCTCAAAACTCACTTCTGTTTTTCTGAGATAGGGATTGAAGTTGCATTTTTGAGTATGCATGCTTATAGCTTACTCGTCAGAAATTTTCCGTTTTCTGATACATAATTATCATGCCTAATAACATTTAAGACACTGTCAGATACACAAAGGGGCTTCATCGTAAACATCTTCTATAGAGAAAGAAAATACAGGATGAAGTACAATTGAAAGTTTTACTGAACTTAGAGATGAGTCTATCAACTATTCTCCTTTTTCTCCCAGGTTTTAACAAAAGTTGTCATGAAGATATGGTGGTTTTAAAGTTGGCATGAGTCTCTTTTTCAACATTGTGAACCCATTAACTGTGTAATGTTATGTACAAAAATTCTGATTAACATGTGATTCACAGGCCCATATATTCCACTATCTAATACATTAATTTCTCCATTTCACCCGAGTGCTGTATTTGGCCTCTCCATTCCACACATGCAGCCCCTGGCCCAGGAGGAGAGCATGTTGGAACTTCTGAAATAAGAACAGTAAGTCATCATACATTTCAGCTCCTAAAATTATTCCTGGTAACAATCTCAGACCCAAAATCTATTTTGAGATGATTGGCAACTCCTATTCTCTGAGGTTGTGGAGAAGGGGATACTCTGTTACAAAAAAAAGCACGAGCTTGAATACTGAAATGAACAGAAATCACAAGGTATCACACTGCATTTTAATGCTCTGGCACTGATAGAATAAAACCTGAAATAAAATAAGGTATTTCTACTGTCAGTAAAGGTGATGCTGCTTGTCACCTGCAGTACTTCTGTTAAGATCATTTTCATAACAATCCCTCAGAGGACAAACCAAAAAAAAATACATCACAAAACAAAAGCAGGATTTACTTATCAGACTACTTTTTAATACTAACATGACAGAGTATTTCAAGAGAATTAAGTGTACACAGGGGATGTGCTGTATTTCATCCAGAGCTTCAATTATTCTTTTAACTCACAATAGCTTATTTTATTTATTGCCTTGTCTTTTAAAGTCTTCTCTCCAATTTTTTTCTTACTGCTCACTGAGTGAGATAGAAACAGGCTTATTTACTTCCACTCCCTCAAGTAGGACAACATTACTGCTAATAGTAATTTATTTAATGAACTAATCAGCATATTTAGACATAAGGAGAAAATAATTTAGACCCAAGATTCTTCCTTTTTACGAGTAATTGCCTCAGGATTCTTTCCCCAAGGAACACTAAAATGAAATCTAGATTTCCAAAAAGCAGGTGACCCTTTAACACACAGACGGTTCTACAATTTCCATTTTCTTACATTCTCTTTCATTTCTATATTCCTACAATAAAATCAAACTGAATTATTTCAGCTCTGTAATGGGAATTATGATATTCATTCTAAACAGGCCTAAAAGAAGTATAACACAAATAATCTCCCTTTTAACAGAGAAGTCAGCATGATTATTTCCATATATAAATCAGCATACACACCCTTGGTGTTGACTGTTTTTGCTGTCACCTCCAGTTTCTCCAATGGTTCTGCTCCAATATTTTCTAATTTAATGATGAGCTCCTGGGTCTCTCCATTGTACAGCTGGACAGACACATTAGTGGAGATTTCATCCCCCGAAGAAGGCTGAAGTGTATGGGCAGACCTACAAAACGTGACAAACAAATTATTATGATGAAAATGTTAAAAGCCTGTCCAGGTTACTCTATTCAGTATTCTTGGAAGACTCAAACAACTGCTGAAGACACTAGATACCATTTTCCATTCCCATTTTTAGAACCATTGAGGACAGAAATCAATAATTTATGCATAAGACAAGTCAGATTTCAAACAATACAGAATACATATTCTAACTCTGAAAGCTCGTTAAACTATCTGCAAAAACTGTAAGGATAACGGGAAAAAAAATCAAGAGCAGGTCACTACAACGAGCAGGTTTAGTGGACAGTGCAGGGCATAAACCTCATAGCAGTGGATCCTGGGAAAAATTCCCAGTGTGAAAGGTGAAACAGTGACTAGAAATGAACTCTGTGGAGCATAAATGAGGGAAGGAGGTTGCAAAACAAGACAGATGGGCAGAGGTTCCATTCCTGACTGTATTTTCTGTGCTAATGCAGAGTGGTCAGAAGACATCAAGGATACAAGGACAAAGTTACTGAGATTAATGACCAATAATTCCACTTATTTTTGCAGGTATTCCTGCCATCCTTCCCTTTGATCCTGTCCTTCCTTACCACAAGACAAGCAGCCTCCACAAACAGGAGCAGATTTCAGTCTTTCAGAACAGATCTGTGACAAGGACTTCAAACAAGTATTTTCTGATCATTCAGAATGTACTGTCATGTACTGTTAGCATTTCAGGGCTCTGAAATTTGAGTGTGTGGAGTGAAATGGAAGGAGGAATTTCTTTTTTCCCCCCTCATATTGAGATAAAAGTATCATGGCATTGCATACCAGAAAGCAAAACAAATCATGTTTTCAGTTACTGTGTAAATGTACATGTATTCATTAGTGATTTCTTCTGCATATTTTTCTCTCTTACTTTTTCTTTCTTCTGTCATAATTGATCTGAATTAACAGTGATGCCTGGACTGGATTGTTAAGATATAAACAGTGAATTCTTGCCTGGATATATCCCTCTTTGCCCAAAACCAAATTTTTGGGCACAACAATACTGCAAAATTATTTCTGCATATTTATATGAAATTCCATGGTTTCAAGCAGTAAAACAAAAAACTCAGGTTCGCATTCTAAAGCAAATAATGCAGATTTAGATTACGTCCTGTTTTACTCAAGCATTAATTATACACTCATGTGGAAGAGCTTTTATTCAGCATGTGACTAACACTTAAATATGACCAAATAAAATTATAATTTAATTTAATTTTTCACCTTGGAAGGGAGGTGCTGATCTGCAGCCTTGGCAAAGCTGGAATGACTTCAACAGTGCAGCCATTGGTCTTCACTCCTGGCAGATTGTCCAGAAGGCAGTCACTGAAGACTCCAAAAACTGAAGTATGATAACCTGAGGTTTAGAATAAAACACCAGTTATGTTGTGAATTTTACTGTTTCCTGGCAGGTCTAAAAGTACTAAGTTTACTGGTCAGATCTTTTCAGTGTATCTGCTACCCAAACCATCACCTTCTCTACAGGAAAACCTTCTCAGGACACATCATATGTACAGGACTTTCAAACTCCTGAAATAACAATGTTTATAAGTACCTGACAATGTACAAACAACACATGTTCACCTCTGCATCTGTGGCATGTAAAATAAAAGAAATTGTAAAGAGGCTCTGATTTCTACAGTGCATCACAGTAACTTCTGCAGAATTCTTTACAATATCAACATCACAAGTTATAATGGACACCATTTTACAACCCATCACCAAATTCACTGGTGCACATAAAACATGTCAGCCTTCAACCCACGTTCCCTATTTCCTCAGAAAAATGTTTATAGGAAAGAATCTCAACTGCATCCAGAAGGATAAAAGAATCCTGAAGGACATTATTAATGGAAAAAATAAGCATGCATAAACACAGACACCTGCCATGAAAGACCACAACTTCTTAAGGTTCAATTTAGTAAAAAAATACCTCCCCACTGATTCCTTACCAGGCAATATTTATGAGATGTATCTGAAGGAAAATTTGATACATTGACACACAAAAAACTGCCAAGTACAGAAATCAACTCCTCTACTTGCAATACATTTTTAGTATGTGGAACTCAAAGGAGACAACTACAGTACAAATGTTCTGAATGCTTTGATGCTATTCTGCATTTACTGAAATCGTTTCTGGGAAAAAAAAAGTCACATTAAAAATTGTTTTATGAGCAGACACAAAAGCACTTAAGAAAAACTCAGAGAACAGAGTTTTTTCAAGTTCAAAGCCATCTTCTTTTAGGGCTGAGCTTTACTAAAGTGGTTCTTATCCTGTATCCTAATTTTGCATTCCAGGAAGACATATTTAAAAATGTGATTTGGTAAGATGATTCACTCCTACTGAATGTTGAATCCATCCTCTCCACATATGCCTCCTTTTCTAGGTCTGCTAGTCTTCTGTAAAAGCTCTTTAATTTTCTTCCTTACTACAAACACAGTTTTATTTAGTCTTATTAATGAAATGATATCTTGACTGCAACAGGCCATACACCCTGGCTAAATTGTTTCCACGGAAGCAATCTGCAAAAATTTCTGTAATCTTACATGAACACGATTAATTAAGGAAAAAAAAAACCTTGCAAGATTATCTTCTGCATTCTCAAGAAAAAAGTTCAAATAATCCTCCTCAGAAGCTTTCCAAATGAAAGCATTAATAAAGGGGAGCTGGAGTTCATTATCCTCATCCTCTCACACATGAGATACTCCAAGAATGTGCTCGTTATTGCTGCTGCAACCAAGTGATTCATCAGGCTGTTTTTAATGAAGCCTGGTACAGGAAACAGATTCCCTACTTTTCTTGTTTTCTTTTACTTACTGAAGAGAATTTAGAGTGGTGAACACACACGTGGCAAACAAAGCCATGCAATCCAAAGATAAAACTCAGGCTGTCCTGCCAGCAAAGAGTGAGTGGAGCCATCCCTTACCATCGACAGTGATCTGCCCTGTGGTTTGGGGAACACCAACAAGAGTCACAGGATAGAGGCCAGATTCTGCAGGGAGGGACAGGGCAGCAGGGAGAGATTCAAATTCTACTCCAGTTGTCAAGAGACCCTGAAAAAACACATTACACAGATAAATCCATTTATGATGTACTCTTACATTTTTATGCTACATACTTGTATTTTAATCCCATGCATTACATCAGCCAAACTTTTATGATTTATTCCAATTTACTCATAGCAGTTATTTTGTGGTTTAAGTTGCAGTGACGGCAGTGTGCATCCAGAATTACAGCAGGATTTGTGTTCAACACGGAAATGTGTTTCAGGAACTGAGCTGGGAATGATGCATGAATAAAAATTTATACCCAAGAACAGTAAAAAAAAAATCACAGATATCATCTGCACGGTGCTATTTTGTACCTATATTTAATTGTACCCGTGACTTTAACTTGCATATTTGATAGATTTTGGGCAGTGAAAATCAAACATCAATAGCAGATCTTGCTTAGCTTTAATTACCTGGCCAAACTATGTTTTCTAAGAGGAAAAAAAAATATTTGTATTTACAGATAACAGAGGAAGTCTAGCTTAACCATCCAACCTAAACATTTCAGTGAGTTGGAATAATGCATTCATTTTGCTGAACTGATCCTCTCAAGCCTAAATGCCTGCAGTTATTCCCTTAGTGTCAGAGAAATCTTTTCACATCCTAAATTTAAAACATGGGACAAAACAAGAAATGAAGCAGACAAAAAAAATCATTGAAGAAATTTCTGAACACAGCGTTACTGTTTTTAGTAGATGGGGGGTTTTCTTCAAGCTTGGTTAATGAAATGAAGATGCTTGAGCATAGAATGTGCTGTTAAAAGTAAATTTGATTTTGGAAAGCACATAAATCTAGATTACCCGTTGTTTTTCTATACACATATTTATTTTTATTTTTGAATGAAGATGCTACAAAGACCTCAACCAATAAAAGCAGTAAGCACAACTGGATTAAATCTCAACTCTGTGTGAATGCTTCATGAGAACTTAGAACCCTGTTAAAGAGGAACAAACTACTTTTGTGAAGAAAAATGAAAAAACTCCCAGTTTGAGCCACAGAAAAACATGTAACATACCCAAAATCTGTAAAATCTTTGTTCTACCAATTACTTCTTTGTAGACTTGACACTCTTGAGACAACACCTAATTCACCCAAAGCTACTCTGGCTTTGTGGAAAGCTGCATTAGAGAACTCTGTCCTTGAGACTGCACAAAATTCCATTTCACCATTTTACTTGAGCTGTAAGTAAATACTCTGCCACAGCCTCATTTCTACTGAATTTTCATTTTCTCCCATCTCACATGGAGATTTCAGCTGTCAGAAAGAATCCACAGAAGCACAAGTAAAACCTAATTTTGTCTTTTTGTATATTCACCACCCACTGTATCAGAGCACTGGGACTTTTTGATTCCCACATTAATCCTTCCAGTGGGATTCACCCCACAGAAATGGGATGAACACACTTCCTTTAACACTGATGTAGCCTCAATTTTCACTACAATTCTGCTGCTTTTGCTTTGGCTGAAGTAAATCTTAGAACACAAACAAAAGGTGATCCCATACACTATCCAGAACTCACTTTTAAAATGAGTACAGAAAGCTTTTAAACTTTACTTTAGTCTCAAAACCACCGATCTATCACTTGGCCTAATATTCAAATACATTTGAATTATTCAGGATTCATCTCAACTAAAAACTTTCATCCAAGGACTTAAAGTCCTGCAAAATCAGTGATAAAAAACCCCCAACCCCTTCAATGTCTTGTTTACGATCAGCTGTAGTAAATGTAAATAAACAAAACTGACAAGAACCCCTAAATATTCTCTAATATGTAATGCAAACCTTGAAAACAAAGGGATTTTTTAGAGAACAAACACAATGTAAATGCCAAAACACCTGCACCAAGCACACACTATGCCTGGACTAGCAACTGAAGAGCTTCAAGAGCATTAGTAAAAAAACAAGAAAGCATCAGTCGATGCCCCCACTTTCAGAGTTCTATTGTTCAGTAAAACTGCTAAGTTTTGAAAAGTAAAGACATTAAGAAAGCATTAAAACTCATTGAAATGGGAAAAAAAAATCAGCTAGACTTCAGATTTCCAGACATAAATTGAAATCAAGATACTTACCCTTAAAACTTAGGCCACACAAGTGAGTTTTAGAAGACAGTGACATATCTTAGAATGTCTGAAAGACGATTTCAAGATAGCAACTTGCTGAATCAGACAATTCTGCAATATTTGCCCAACACTGCCCTCTGGTGCCTAAAGTTCTGCAGTTTCATATCGAAAACCTGATCAAGGCTGAAGTACTCTCACATCCATTAACTAAAATATTTCAGCCACACCACCAAAAGTAGGGAACTGTGTTAGATTTCTTTTCCTGAGGGTTTTATACATTATTTCAAGTAGTAATACTTAGTAATCATTTAGTCATCACTTGGTAATAATTTCTCTTTGTGACCCTATAGGAAAATATCATCCAAATCCAAGGTTTCCTCCAGGGAATATATGAGTCACACACACAAAGAAGTGTTTACATTTCTTTGTATTCTTACAAAACAATTTAAATTGTCTTAGAGTGAATGTATGCATGCTTTTATCATAGCATGTCTTTCAATCACTTCAAATCTCATTTTAGTTTTAGAGGAACAAAACCACTTGCATGTAAATGGTAGCATTTGGGGATGCTGTTAAAATAACATGAGTATGTAACCGCTTTTTTTTAGGTTTTACTTACCAATCCCAAAATGCAATCATTCTTTTTTTAAAGTAACACGACCTTCAAAGTTAGTTTCCATGCTGAACATACTTGTATACCATGTTGTCAAATACTTTACACAAAAACTGCCAAATATTTATTTTAAAGGAAATTTTCCCTACTATTTCTGACATGGTTATTTTAGGCAGACCTAGAAAAACACCAAACACAAACATTTTTATTCTTTTTCCACCTTCACCTTTCTGTGTACATTCTTGACTAATGCAGTCTCCACTAAATGTAGTGTAGCAGTAAGTAAATATTCTCTCAAGAGAGCAGAAATAGCAAAAGATGTGAACTCAAGAAAGAGCAGCTCATGGAAACAATTTAAACCATCATAAGCAAAGTTGTGGGACTGATTACACATCCAGATTTATCAAAATTTTAGATGCTCTTTCAAAACATCAACATAAAGCTCTTGTCTAATAGCACAGTTTTGAAGTTAAAAAAAAAAAAAAAGCAATGGCCATTCTTAAAGGATCATTAATCAAAATACCACACTTGATTGTGTTCAGTTAAATACAGGTCCCAAACAGAAGGAGAACTGCAGATCAAATACTTAATTCTTGAATAATGACTAAGTATTATAAATTACAATGTTTCTGTGTGTTAGGGTAGCATTTTTTTGTTTCTTGATATTTATTTATTAAAAACAGTCTGCACTGTCTGTAGCTCTTGTAGCTTTCTTGGAACTATGGCTGTACTTTCCACAGTAGGAGCAGAGAAAATGCTTTCCCTCAATACATAACATTACCTCAAAATTTCTCAGCTTTTTTTTTTCTTTTTTTTTTGGCTTTTAATAGGAAACTTGATAAACAAAGATGAAAAAGTAGTTAAAATCTTAGAGAACTTAACATTTTGCACAGCATCTTCATATGTATTTCAGTAGTAGATCTCCCCAGACTCTACTGTGGTTTGCTGCTTTAAGCATTTGTCTCAAGATACAAAATAAATCCACCGGAGATTTCCCAGAATTTTTTGGATTTTTTTTTTGAAGGCCTGAAACATGAAGACCATTTTTCTCCTGCATAGAAAACTGCAGTAATGGCAGTAACTGCAGAACAAACTGCAAAAGGGCTTGAGGCCATCACTCACATACCTAGACAAGTCTGTACAGAAATCAGTATTCCTGGCAGAAAAGGCAAAGTGGTGGCACTTTTTCACAGATGAACATCCCTTCTCCAGGTGACCTGGACCCCAGCACCAACATGGCAAGAACATTCTGTCTAATCCATCACAGCCAATTCTGGTTAGGCTCATTTTTGTCTCTCATTCTGCTGATTTAAGATACCTGCTGAGTTTTATTAAAGCATTTGTTCTGATCAGCCACAAGATCTCTCCTACTTCACTTTATTGACTCACACAACTGTGGGAGCTAATCACTTCCATGCTCTATGACTGAACATTTTCATTTGTAATTTTACAAATGCACCTTTCATGGGATCAGCCTTCTAACTATATGGACAAAACAGAAACATGAAATAGAAAAAGACAGAAAATGAACACAGAAATGGGGCAGGAGTGAAGAATAGGTACCTAATTAGAGTCCCAAATCAGGAATATTCATGACAGGAAATTAACAGTAAAAACAACAAAGATGGGCCAAGATCCTTGAGAACAATAAAATAAAATAAAATAAAATAACAAAGAAAATCAATTGTTCAGGGTTTCTCATGGGAGCAACACTAATCAAAGTCTTGTGTCCACAGTCTCACGTCAAGTCTAGAAATTCAATGCCTTTTACTTAAGCACACCTCAATTAACCTACATGGACTCAGCATTAATACTTTAATTAATGAAAAAGCTCAGGAAGCCTTCCCATTGGGAATCACTCTCCTTAACAACCCGTGCTCAATGCTAAGTTGTTTACCATCACAACAGAAATTCAACAAACAGAAAGACACAGTAGGAAAAGTACCATTGCAAAAGCTTACATTTCATTTAGCATTAAATTTATCAGAACAACAAATCTAAATTGAGGAAAAGGGGGAAACTTTAAAAAATAAATAGGACTGCAGATTTCAGTACAGTACATATTGGTGAATGGTGGACCATGGAAAGGACAAAGAAAAATTAAACCAAGCAAGGGAGAACTCCATTGGAGTGATGATTGGAAACAAGCCTGAATGAGCAGTCATCCTGCAAAGGTGAGGTGCTGAGTCAGGCAGGAGGAAAAATATGAGAAAAACAAGCTGAAATTGCCACTAAATGACAGAAAAGGATACACTTGCTATGAAACTGAGTCTGTGAGAGTAAATAATCTGAAAGAATAGGATATGTGATGAGAAATCAGATGAGAAAAGGGTATGGGGACTGCAGGCATGAGTACATGTTAATAATAAAACACACCATTTTAAAATATTAACCAGCACTCTGAATTATTAAAATGAAAACAGAAGAGTTTATTCCTATGATAAAGTAATACCTATTCTCACATTCCAAAAAGTTCACAGATGAGACTGGAAAATCAACAATTTAGGTTGGAAAGAAAGGGTAGAAGTCATCTTGTTTAGCCCAGTGCTCAAAACAGGGGTGACTCTGGTGGTAGTTTAGGTTTTTCACATCCTGTTCACTCAGGTTGTAAAGATTTCTAAAGATGGAGGTCCCAGGTTCTCTCTGGACAAGCAGTCCCAGTGTATGATCCCCCTCATGCTTGGGAAAAGGCAGTTTTTATTAGGGAGGGAACCTTCCCTTGGCTGCAGCATATCCCCTGACTCTCATCCTTATGCTGGGCACCTCTGGGAAGAGCCCAGCTTTGCTTTAGCTGCACTTTCCCATTTTGGGATTCAGCACAGCAGCAGGAATTACCCCAATATTCTTCTCCTCTACAGACTGAACAGATGTCAGTGTTTTTGTCATTTGGGGAGCTCCCAACTGGCCTCAGTTCCAAAGAAATTTCCTCTAAAATCCTAAATCAAGGGGAACAAACACTTTCCTCAACTTGCTACAGTCTTGATCAAGATACAAATCTACCACAATCAACCAATTTGTCCAAGTGAGCCCACATTAGTGAAGAACAGAATTTCTCAAAGCACTGACTAAAGAGTGACATTAATCACTTCAATGATTTGTATCTGGTTGGCAAATTAACTCCTCTTGTGCTTACCACTGGAACTAGAATTCAGTGTTAATTCCAAGGCAGAACTTTATCACAACAACAGTAAGGAGAAGTATTGGTGCTACTACAATTAATTTGCTCAGGGAATGGCTGTTGTGCAGATCTACTCCGATGCATTGCAAGTTCTTGAGTGCACGTAACCACACAGAAGGAATTTCCTCAGTAAACAATTTTCCAAGTTTTTTTTTAATGTATAACAACATCATTACTTACAAAATACAAATTGGATTGTAAATCAAAATGTTCTTAATCAATTAATTCCCACAGAGACCTTTCTGATGTGCAGCTTTACAACTAGTTTTTCTATTAATCCCTAAAAAATTTGAGTACCTCTGTGAGGGTGAGAGAAAATGCTGCTGGAGAAACTGGCATGTTAGCTTGCAAGAATTAATTTTATTGAGCTATGAGAACAAAATCTTTGGGCACATTTCCTTCTCATGGAAAAACACTTTATTGTATGTGGTTTATGATCAGTAATTTAGGTCAACTTGTTTGACTAGACACTGCAGTAGACATATCAATAAAAACAAAACCCAAACAAAAATCACAAGCAAATAAATGTACACTGATTCAATTAGCTTGATGGAACAAAGGGCTCCAAGAGATGTGATTTATATTTAAAGCAATACTAAAGGTAAAAATATTTAATACAAAGAAAAATGCTGGATTAGGACTGAGTGGATATTAAGTTGGTCTGGTAGTTACAGAACTTTTAACCTTTAAATGGATAACAATTTCTTTTAAATCCTAACTTTTTTTTTTTTTTAATTTTTAGTTGGAATAAAGAAAGAAAAAAAACCCCATGATTTCCTTTTTTTCAGAATACACTTCAAGCAGCCAGCTGAAGTAGTAGAAAGCTTGGGCTTGATCCTTCCAACCTCACATATTCCTCCAGTGGTTTAGCCTTTGTCTTCACTCCCTTCTGATCATCTGACATTAGAATGTTTTCAAATGGCATAAATCACTGGTAAAACAAATCCATGAGCTGAAGTTTTTATTAAAACCCAAACCTTCTAAGACCTAACTATTTTAGCTCATCAGATTTTTAAATTGTGGTCAAAATGGGAATTTGAAAAGCAAGGATGAATGCGGACTTTTAAACTACAGTAGCAAGTGTACAATAATTATTAGGTTTCAGGATATAATTATTACTTGAAAACCAGTCTATGTAAATCATGTAGCAGGAGTTCTACTCAATGCAGAATTGTACAGAACTGATTTATGGGTCACTGCCAGTAAAGTATTTAAACACTCTTGAGTGGCAGAGATTTTTCTTTTCAATATCTCATCACCAAAAATATGAGAAAACTGACAACACCACACTGTTAAACTGAGGTTATGCTGGCTTAAGCCATCTTTTAAGAATATTTATACAAAACTGTATTTGAAAGTCCAAATGATATTTTTCTTCAGAAAAACAGCAGAAAGACAAGATTCAAAAAGATGCATACCATGTTTTCTACTCGGAGCTCAAAAGGCATAGGGTTGTACACCATCAACTGAACTTCACACACATCTCCCTGGACCCACTGGAAGTCTGCAAGAAATAATCACAGAATTAAGGCAGGAATTACCTAATCATAGGGTTATAAAAGAACAGCAGCATCTAAACTGTCAGATTGTTATAATGCTTAATATCTCTCTATAATCTGCACAGCCCAAGTCCTACTCAAGAGCATTGTGTGACACAAGCTGTAAATCCCAGGCAAAGCAATGGGTTAAGGGACTGGAAACATTCATTAACACAGCAATAGTGCTCTAAAGACCCAGTGCTTCATTGGCAAAATTAACTCAAGCATCAATTCAAAACACTACTTCAACACAACCTTTACTTCCAACACTTAAAGGTTTCCATACTTGGAGTTCTGTAGAGTACACATGGCAAGACGTACTTGCAGTTTATATCTTAGCACAAGACAGGTTGAACATTAAAGATACTTCACTCTGCCAATTTTAATACTTTTTGAGTCTTATAATTTAAGGAGAGGAGGCTGGACTAGTGGAAGGTGTCCCTGCCCATGGCAAGGGATTTTGGAACTGGATGATCTGTAAGGTCCCTTCCAACCCAAACCATTTTGTAATTCTGTGGTTCTGTGGGAGATTATGGAGGTCAGCAGCAGAGATGCAAATTTTTAGTAATTGTTCAATGCAGAAAGATTATTTTATATCAGCACTTCATCGTGTCTACCTTCTAAATTTCTCACAGTGAACCACGTGCACCTGAAGTTCAGACTTTAAACTAAATGCAGCAAGATTCTCCCTGCAAGCTGAGGATCTGCAGTCCAAGTAAACAAAAGATGGTTTAATTACATTTGTTAAATAAATCATTATTATGAGTTAAATTATAACATACATGGATTAGTTCTTACTAGTTTAGCCAATGATTTTAACATACATTGCTAACAGTTTTTACTAGGATAATAGGACATGTCCAGTAAAAAAAACTGGATTATCAATATTAAGGCTTTAATGCACAGTTGAAGCAATCTGTACTCTAATTGTACATTCACAATCATTTACTATCTGATTACATTTTGCAAGCAATATTAGAGAGCTCAAGGGAGATGTACTTAATGCAAATGTTTAACTCCAATTAATGCTAGTGGAAATTAAACACATACATCCACAGATGTTAATGGGTTATATTACTGTGAAACCTGAAAAGCAAAACTGTTGATTAAAACAAAACATTCAAATTCACAGTGGTATGAGATGTTCTCTACATTTCATATTTAATTGCTTATTAGTGTCCACGATGCCTTATGCATTCTGCAGCCCCCAAAACACCCACGGACTGCTCTGCACAGGTACTATAACCATTATGGTTTACTACAGCAGCAGAGGCACCTGCAGCAGCACAGCAGCACTGCAGTCCTGAATCTCCACATTCTAGCAATCACCACACTGTGGAATGTCTGTTCTGAAAGCACAACCATCCAACAGGGCTCTCCAGGCACAGGACTCATCCCACCACCTTTCACTTATGCCATTGATGTCAAACCTCTGGGACTGGGCCAAAGCTCCCAGCTGGTGTTTGTTCCTCATGCTGTGGGCATCAGTGTGGAAACATTTCAGGTGTGGTACCTTGTGGCCAGCACCTGGTGAAGCAGATTGAGGGATGCCATCAGGATCCTCAAGGTTTGGCACAAAATCCCATTGCTCATCACTGGGGAGCCTGGTTTTCTCCCTTTTCCCCTTCCAAGCCGGTTCAAAGCTCTGTCAGTGAGCCCCATTGCTCCTGTGCTAGAACTCCTTTTTCCATCTGAGAAAGGCTCATCCCATCAGGTGTTGATAGATCATCCCATGGTCAAAAAACCCACATTTTTTCCATTGACACCAACCTCAGAGCCACGCATCAACCTAATGGAGCTTCCTGCTCCTATCAATATTATTTTTTGCTACTGGAAGGATCAAGGAAATCACTCCCTGTGCTCCTGATCCCGCCACCAACTGTCCCAGGGCCTTGAAGTCCCTTTGGATTGGCCTCAGACCTCTCTCTGTTGTTTTGTTGCTGCCAATCTGAACAATCAATATGCAATCCAAGGGTCTTTCTAGACTGGAAGTTTCCAGTAATGTCTCTTGCCTGAGCCCCTGGGAGACAGCAGGCTTCCCCTGAGCTGGGTCAGGTCTGCACATGGGGCCCTCTGCTCCACTTAGAAGGGAGGGAGTCTCCTGTGAGAACCACCCTTCTCCTGCTAACAGAGGAAGTTGTGATGCAGGTCGAGGTGATGTTGCTTGAGGAGACTCCTCTGTCCCAGAAGGACCCTCAGCCACCTCATCAGTTGTTTGACCTTCTCATTCTAGAGCCTCAGCCCTGTTGTAGGTGCCAGTCCTATTTGTCACATTCTGAAGAAGAGGAGGAGGAACCTTCCTCCTGGTACATGCAGTGACCTGGTTCCATCCTTCACCTGTGGCATACCCCTGACTGCCAGTCCCTCCACTCATCACCCTGCTGGGCTCTGAGTCCATCTGCTTCTCCACTGCAGAGAGAGAGGTGATCATTCTATTCCACCCTGTGCTTGCCAGGCACAGCTGTGTCCAGCTGTGGTGCCCACAGCTGGGAAAGACACAGACAGGCTGGAGAGGATTCCAAGGAGCACCACAAGGGTTATCAAGGACTGGAGAACCCTCCTGATGAGGAAAGAGTAAAGGAGTGAGATATCCTCTCTGGGGTGAAGAGAAGGCTCAGGGGTGATATCATCACAGTATTCCAGTAATTAAAGGGCTGCATAAAGAGGACAGAAGCTCATTCCTCACAAGGAGCCACAGGAAGAAGACCAAGGGTAACAGACACCAGTTGCACTGAGACAGGTTTTATTTTCTTACTAATTTTTTTTTTGTTTCAGTAAGAACAGTGATTCAGTGGAACAACCTCCCCAGGGACATGGTGGCGTCTGAATCAATGGAGGTTTTTGAGATGAGATTGAAATCCCCTGTGAAAAATGTGCCAGGGCAGTGCTACAGAATTGTTTCCTATGGGGAAAAGGTTTTGAAAGGAAAGGTAAAATGAGCTATATTTTTATCAGCTAATAGAGGTATGAGAGAGCTGCTGGATTTACTAACAGAACTATCTTACATATTCTTGCTGCTTTAGACTATCAGCACTCAAAACCTACAAAACACTTCATGTCAAAAATCAGTAGGTTTATTTTTTATGACTAGCATGCTATTAAAGCAATTTAACTAGAATATAATTATCCCTGTTATTGTTTCCAATCAGAAAAGCTTATCAAGTTGAAAGCTGAAAACATTTCAAGACTTTCTAAATGGGTTTTGTTTCCCTTTGGTTTGTCAGCAGTGCTTGATTTCCTTTGCTGTAAAACAATAATTTAACCAAAATATGGAGTACTATCTCCATTTAAGAAAAACAGTTCATTTGTTATTGTTGTTTTTAATTAATGTTAAATGCATGCCATTAAAATACTCTCATTATTTTCGAAGTTTATAAATTTCTAGCTTCTTTCAAAGGAAGTATTTGCTTTTATTTTGTCTTTTCTTTTGTTCACTAAACTTTGAAACATTAGAGGCTTTTAGCACTGACTGCAATGTTTATACAGTTCAAAAGACAAATGCTGTACAGGATCAGAAGCAATCAGACATCTCCTTAGGCTAAATAAAAACCTAAAAGAAGAAAGTTCAATGTAAAATGTAAATCTCCTATGGCACACAAAGCACCAAAACAAATCCTAACCAGTTCAAAAATGCAGCTTTCTTTTGTATCATCAAGGAATGAGAATACTGCATTATAACACTGTGTGACAAAACTGGGAGTAAGGTTTTATTTAAATGAAAAAAACGTGGCATGGTATAGGCTAAGAGATTAAATGTTGAAAATTTAATAGTAATCAAACTTCCAGTAAATTATTAAGAGAAATCAAGAGAGCATTTTAAGATGTTCCCCCACGTGCACATTTTTTAATTTATCCTTTAACTAATTCTTCTTATCCTTTTTTAAATTTTTTATCATTTCTCTTTTGAAATTGAAGCAGTGCTGCAGCAAAGTCACACTGAGCCAAGTGCATCCCAACTGCCAGATAATCATCCCTGCCTCTGCACATCCCAACTGTTCCTGTTGCAGCTATTTATTGAGAATACACATCACCATAAACCCAACTAGAAAACATGCATGCTCTTCTCAGGGTGAGGGATATCACCTTAATCATAACCAGGGTCCTTAGCAGGGGCACAGCCCACAAATGTTGGAAAGAGCAAACCACCAGAGATTCTCAGAAAACTGGTCCTGCAGGCCAGCACAGTCCAGATGAACAAGGAGCCAAGTTAAGATAAAGCATCCTGCAAATTTCTGAAGTTTTTACAATCAGTTCTGTTCCACAGTCACACAAATCTTTTTTGTGCTGACATTGATGCCTCTGGTAAAAATTATCACGCACGTGATACTCACAAAAGCCACAAAAAGAACTACCAATATTTGTAACTTAATCCAGGATTTAAACAAACTTCTATTCTTTTTCCAATGGCACAATTACTGCATGAAAGGCTTTATAATCTTTATAAAAAGAAAATTACTAATACTCCTAACAGGGTTTAAAAACTTTTCCTTGGCTGAACTGTCCTTAAGTAAAAGGGACTAATCAGACAGTTCATCACAGTTAAATCAGAATAGGAAAAGGAAAAACCACAACAGTGCATTTTCCTCAGGGCACTCAAACTGTGGTGGCTGCCAAGCAGAGCGTGTCAGAACACAGTTTTCCCTGAATTCTCTTTTGTTTGAGAAGGAAATAAAACGAGTTTATCTCTTCTAAAAAATCATTGTTATTATCTATGAGACTTTATCCCTCTTTTGAATATGAAACTGTGCCCCAGAGAAAAAAGATTTTTTCCTTCAGGACTTTAGGATAAAGAAATGGTTATCTCAACTAAAAGACAGCAATGCTCAGGTTTGCTTTCCTTGACCACAGAAGATTCTCTAATTTAACAAAATAGCACAAAATACGGTAAATTATTCTTACCTATTTTCTTATTTCGTTCTTCCCCACGACTGTGTGCAATAATTGGAGAATATATGAAGGGGCTTTTGGTTGACACATTCTGACCAAGTAAACTTTTCATTTTGTGAGGTCGGAGACTGGTTGGGAGGTTCAAGAGCTTCACAGATCTGTTGAGTAAAAATAATTTCTAATTATTTAATTTATTCTATTTTGTAAGAGGTGACTGTGTTAAAAAAGAACTGATAAATATGAAATGTCAGTCTGAGAATAAAATACCTGAAATGGAAGACTTGAAGCAAACATTTACAATACAGAAGGAAGTAACACCAACCCAAGGAAACTTCAGCTTCAGAAAGCTCTCAGAAAACAAATGACAAAGGAAAAAAATCTTCTTTAGAAACCAACAAAACCAAAACTAGCCAGAAGAGTGATTTGAAATCCAGCTACTAATTTTTGAGTGCAGACTGAACCACAACTCTTGTGCAGAAAGCAGCCAAATATTTAACTTAAACCCAAACTAGAAACCAGACAAGATTTCACTGGCCCATACAAATAAAGAAATTTCTCCACAGTGAATAAAGCTGATTTTAATGCAGCGGAAGTGCAGAGTTGCTGCTGGAAAGAAGGAAATGTCTCAGAAATTTGAGTGGATTTGTTAAACAACCAGAAAACAATTACAAATAGACAGAAAACAAATGATTTATTGGATTACATCCCTGCTAGACCCAATTCCCTACAATGCCATCCAGGGAAATCACTGCTCTTCCAATGCTGAGGGGAAAGTAAAGACTAAATTTTGGGCAGAAGAACAAGCAATAAATTGGATATTCAGTAAAATCAGCAGCATTCTATAAACCTGTAGGACACTTAATTACTTCAAATCAGGAACTCAGCACAATAAAGAACAGATATATCAGTATCACACTAATAGAAACTAGACACACACAAGAAACCAAGATAATGTGTTTCTGCTGAAAAATAATGAAGCTGTAAGAGTAACATTACACAGACAAGTTCTCTCTGTGAAACCAAACACCTGATAAGAAATTACTAAATAAAGTAGGTTGAAGAAGAAATAAACTCACATCTGTATATTACATGATGGTGATACTCAGTGCCAGCATCAAAATCATGTGCAAAATCACAAACAACAAGCTTGAGGAATAAGAACGAAACTGTAAGAGATCCCTGATACTTCATATTCTAAAACCTCTTCTGATAGAATTTTTTTTACAAATCAGAATGCAACTTAAAGCAAAAATGTGAATTATACTTGTTTGAGGAAATAAACACTGAATTTGATAAAGAGGTAATTATGATGAATTTTATTTTATATACAGAGGAAAGTGCTTTAGCTCCTTCATGGTTATTACATAAATCCTGGTGGATAACCTGAATGCATGACAGTGGAAGGAATGTTCCTCAACCACATATCAGAGAGCTGTACCCTCACAGGTCAGACATAGAAGAGGGCAGATTTTTTAATTCTTTTGTGTGAAAAGCTTCAGTCATGTCCCCTAGCCTGACACCACAGAATGAAAATGAGTGACAATTAAGAATTACTAACTAATTTCACTAGCTACCCAGAAGATCAAAATCCTATATTTGGAAAATGTTAATTAAAAACAATGTTGCTTACGTGGGAAAGGAAAATTTATTTTTGTTTTAAGAAATCCCACTATACTAAATAAACAGGGAAGGGAAAAAAATGGCCCTGAGTAAATTTGAAGTAGTAAGGAAAATATGTAAGGACAACTAAAAGCAGCAGTAGTGAAAAGAATGAAAATTTTCCGCTTCTAAGTATATTAGCAAGACAATTACCTTTAACACAGGTAAATTATAGAAATGGGAATAGTGCATTTTTTTATCTGAGAAAATACCAGACGATGATTTCATAATGAACATGAGTAAGGGAATATAAAGATTTTGCCTTGCCAAATCTCTTCTTTTGCTTTTAAAGTACTGGGGAGAAAAGGTAACATTGCCACTGTGCTCCTATTTCACTGTGGCATTTCCATGCCTGACAGTATTTTCATTAAGAAATCCACATCCAAAATAAGCACCCCACATTAAATGGATTAAAACTCATAGACCATGAAATGCCAACAGTAAATAGAAGTCATCCCCATCAGCAAATGTAGGTTTCTAGAGGGCTCTAACATGGATTGAATCATAAGCATCATAGGTTATTCAACGTTGATCAGAATGACATTTCCACACATTTATAACTGATGTCACCAAAATTAGCACAATTTAGCTCAGAGAACTCTGCAGTCCAGCAGCACAGCCGGTTCCCAGTGGGCTGGGCAGCTCTGCAACACCAGACCTACTGGGAAGATGTAACCAGAGGCTTTATATCTAAATTCAACTAATATTTCATTGGAGTACAAATTTTTATTACTATGGCTTTTATGGAAATTTTAAAAGACAAGAAGAAGAACAGGAGCAGCAATTCTTAAATGTTAATCAAAGTCCATGGTGGGTTCCACACCCCATGGCAAAACAGGAGCTATTCCCAAAATTCCAAGCACAGCCAGGTCAAGACAAGTTGATAATGTAAGTGGATATGTTTGTCCCATTCTCTCAGCATACGAAACATTTTAAGTGACACAAAGTCTTTCCCATTGAAGTCCTGGGAGTCTCTTGCCAGAGTTCTGACTGGCCTCTTCTTTCAGTCTCTTCTCCCAGGTAACAAGTGACAGGGTAAGAGGAAATGGCCTCAAATTGCACCAGGGGAGGTTCAAATTCAATATTAGAAGAATTTTCTTCATGGAAAGGGCAGTCAAGTATTAGAAGGGGCTGCGCAGGGAGGTGGAGGAGCCACCATCCCTGGAAGTGTTCAAAAAATGTGTGGATGTGGCATCTGAGGACATGGTTTAATGGTGAACATGGTGGTGGTGCTTGGGTTGATGGTTGGACTTGATCACTTTAAAGGTCTTCTCCAGTTTTAACTATTCCATGGTTCTGTGATGCTATGACTAAATGCATGACTCCCATGAAGAAGGATTCAATCAGTATTTGCCTCATTTTCTTCACTATTCAGCATACTTTTCCTGAATAGGAATTACCATCCCTTCAAAAAGAAATTTACTTTCTTTTTTTCTTCTATTATTGATACCCAGAGGCTGCTTTCTCTCTCTGACTCTAATATTTCATGCCAAGTTTCAACCTGAACAAGTTATTATTCACTGGCCTGACTGCATGATGTGCCTGAATGGAACTGAGATTTAGAACAGGCCAGTGAAGGTGCCAGCTTGAAAATGCAGCATCTGGAAAGGGAGAGTCACAAAAAGCACCACTCCCAGGTGAGTTCCAAGCTCTGTGGATGGAGACTGCATCCAACTCGTGGACATTTCGTATTGAAATGCTCAAGTATTCAACTAAAATCTCAGCTGCAGCAAAATACCTTCCTTCAATTGAATAAGAAACTGTTGAAGGACAGTTCTTCCAAAAAACAAAACTTCTCTCTCTCTGAAACTAAAGGCCACAAAGTATTTTCTGGTCAAATGCTCTATTTTTGCTCAAGAGCTTCTCAAAACAATTTGACATTTTGACATTTTTCCATGTTCCTGTGATCCACATGCATAAAGTGACATGACTGCATCCTTTCAGTATCCTTTAAAATTTGACAGGTACTGTAAAAAAGTTAAAGATTGTGTTTTGGTCTTACTTCACAATAGGCAATTTGGTGAAGGGAACAGGAGGCAGCTTCAAACCATCTGGAAGAATGATGACTTCCATTGTCCCAGGGCATTTTGCCGTGTAGCTTTCCAAGCTCTGCGTGACATCTTTCTTTTCTAGAAAATAAAATTAAAAAACAGTTTCAAACTCACATTTCACTGAGACTATAGTCCTTTTTTGTACAAAATAACTCAAATGGCATGCCAACTAATTTCTGCATTCAGCACTCAGAGTTATGTTCAACCTCAACAGATGGATCAAATATAATTAAGTGACCTTAAGCAAAAGACATTTCTCAGAATTTTTCAAGTGCCAGTCTATACCTATTTTTTGTTAGTTTTTTTATCGTCAAAATACAATTTTTTACAATTCCATCTATTAAATCTATATATCCAAACAAAACAATTGGCCTCACACATATTGAGGTTATTAAAAATAGCACTGTATGGGAACAATGACTGCTCTGAAACATTATATTAAATAATATCCAAGGCAATGAAGAGAAACAAATTACTTTTGATGTTAACTTTTGTGGAAACTATCCAATCCTCAAAATAATTGTACTGTGTTATGCTACTAAATCATAACAACTGGTAAGAATTATTTCCTTTGGTTTCGCTTAAAAATACAAGCACATTCAAATAAATATATATTATTTGGGTTATCTTCAAGAATGCCCAATGATTGCAAATTAGTTTTATCTAGCAATTTTTTTCAACAATACGTAAAATTGTGTCTCCAGAAAAAAAAAAAAAAAGTCTATTTGGAGATATAAAGCCTCAACACAAAATTGTATTTGATCTTCATGGTGCCTTCCAACCCAAACCTTTCTATGATTCTGTGAGATAATGAGGCAGCTGAAAAGATCTATATTGTGTTTAAATTAATATTCACAGAGTGTCAGAAGGAACCTTAAAGTCCAACCCCCCTGCCATGGGCAGAGACACCTTCCAATAGACCAGGCTGTTTCATGTGCTACCAATAAAAATAATTACTCAATTATCAAAACTGCATCTAGAAAATACTTAAGAATATCAAAATACTCAATGATAAAACTAAATAGGAAAGGGGAGGGTGACAACAACTAGTTATCATAGTAGTACTACCAAAAAAACCTGCTTAGACAGGTGTACTGGGTTATGCAGCAAGGTTTGGGTAGCAAGGAGTGGCCTTTGGGAGAAGGCACCAGGGTATCTCCATAACAGAGCCCATTTCAGACAACCCCAAAACAAACCTGCTGCTGCCCAAAGCTGGGCTAGTCACTTACTGCTGGTGGCACCTCTGTGAGAACATATTTAAGAAAGGGTAAAAAATGCTGCATAGCAGCTGTGAGAAGGAGGAGTGAGAAAAATGTGAAAGAAACATCCTGTAAACCATGCCAAAAATACCAAAACGTGCCCAAAACACCATCTTGGGCCTTGAAAAGCACAAACATCCAGCAATGCTTGTGCTGCCCACATCAATCCAGCTTAGTTTGTGAATTCTACAGCCAGGAGTACACACTCCTTCAAAGCAAATAAACACTGATTGTAATCTCCTTCACTATGGAATTAATGCTGCATAACTGACAAATTGCCTTGCTCATGTCTGTGTTTCACTGAACAGTCCTTGAGCCATTCCCCACATTTTAATTGCCTGTAGGAAATATTCCCAAAACCACATTAATTAGACATCCATATACACTCAGAGCACCACAGCACAGCCAGGAGTTGCAGTGGGTCAAGGCTGAGTATTACCATCAAAATTTCAGGTTATTTGCCATATTATGAGCAAGGGCACATAATGCAAGCAGAATCCACTGAGATGGAAATCTTCACAGCTACCAGGAATGATGAAGATAATACCACAGCATGTGCTTAATTGTGCTTGAAACCAAAGGTGTGCCATTCCTGAGCACTGGGTTTCATTCCCTAGTGTGAAACACTGTCAATTATTGTTCTCAAAAAAAGCAGGCTGCCATTTGAAAGAAGAATTTGTTTACAGATTTTTGACTCACGTGGTTATTTCACAGTAGCAGCTCCCCACACTTTCAGTGAGAAAAAAGCCAAACCAAACCATTTTTCTATGTTGATGTGGTGTGAAACACAGCTTTTAACATGCTGCTGCCAGGCCAGCAGCTCAGTTCCTTTCTCTTAGCACATCTCAGCCAAGATGCTGAAGGAACCCCACCTTAGCAAGACACGATGGGAAGTATTCACAATGCAAAAGAGCTGCCTGATCCTGCACAAGAGCCACTTCTGAAAGCAACCACTGGAACCTTCTCCCTCGAGGAGGAGCTCAGCTCCCTGACTTCTGTGGCCTGATGGTTGCCAAAACCTTCTACAGCAATTGCAGCTCTGAATTCTCACAGCTTCTGGCTGCCTGACATTGTGTTCTGAGAGAAGCCTCCCGGGAGGAGCCACTGAACTCCTGAACCTCCCTCCTGACCCACAGTTGGGAGCTTTCTGTGACTGACATCACCAGCACTTATCTTTTTGAAAAGAAGAGACAAAAACCAGCTGCTCTTGGAGGTCTTTACCCACCTGGTGCCTTCATGCTTGTACAGGTCAGCAGGAAGGCAATCACCACTTGATCCTGTGACCTGTGAATTCACCTCAGCAGCTTTAAAAGCCTGTCCTGCAGCTGGGAGCACTACTGGATACTCTTGTGTAGGTATTAGAGACTCATTTATTGACTGAGGAGTGACAGCTTATTTTCTCATCTGGATTAATTATGATCACAATTTTTTTCCCCCTCAGTTTCTCTCCAGACTCACTGAAAGACCAGGATCACAGAATGGCTGTAACCAAATAAAGCTGAGCAAAGCCACTGTCAGCACTGACATTGGAGCATATTCTGCTCAGTTTGTTCAGTATAACCCCATATTAGTTTCCCCATTTCATACTAAATTGGTTTTGACTCCTTCTGACAACCAAAAATTTTGCAAGTCCACCCATACTCTTAGATTTCATTGCTTAACTACTTCAGCTCAACATAATGAGCACTGGTTTTGTGTCCAAGCTGCTTCAAACCTTCTTCTAATATGAGAGCACAAAAATCTGAGAGCTTCAGATGCACAGTCAGAAACCATTAGTGATTGAAATCTACTAAATGTGAAAAAGACAAAAGACTTTCTGCTCGGTTCACAGTCATGTGGAGCAGTATTCCACAATAATGGAGCCACTGAAAAACCAGACCAGGACAGGACAGAAGGTCAGATACAGACTAACATTTTTAAGCACTTTAGTAACTGTGATTTAACCGTGTAACACAAACAGCAGTTCATGTCTTGGCAGATAACACAGAAAATTATAAGAACACAATTGCTGTAACTGTGTTCTTTAATATTTGAAGAATTTTTAAACAGCTGTACTCAGGTTCAGTCACTACCCATTGAACACTAAGGCAAAGAATAAAAACACAGCATTTGTTCTTTGGCAACAACTGGTTGATGTAGTGTTGATCAAGTCAAGGTGCCCCCTGCAGAACAACCTACAGCCAGGTGGAATAAAGAAAGGGAACATTTCCTGTCTGACCCAGCGATCACACTGGAACTTCATTTCCTTATGGAGCTCACTAAAATATTGCAAATAGCTCAACACCTTCTGAGCCCAATTTTACTTCAGTGATAAGCCCAGAATCAGCACTTTAACAAAAACCCTCATTGTCCAGGCTGCTTTGTTCTGGCTGAGCTCTTTCCTTCTCCCTTGAAAACATCAAATAATGGTCACAAAGGAGAAGTCTGAGGAGAGCTCCTGTAGCAGTCCTGACCCAACTCTTTCAGGACAGACACAAACATCTCCTTAATGAGTAAATAGTAATATATAACAAGAGAGAAAAGTCAGTCTGATGACAGAAAAAAAAAAAAAAGAGAAAAAGCATTTTTCACACCCATAAACATAGATATGGCCTTCCAGTGCCTGAAAGGGATTGTACAAGAAAGATGGAGAGAGACTTTTTACAAGAGCATGTAGTGACAGAACATGGGGAAATGGATTCAGACTGACAGAGGGCAGGTTTACATTAAATATTAGAAAAAAAAACACTATTTTCTGAGGCTAGTGAGGCACTGGCACAGGCCGCCAAGAGAAGCTGTGACTGCCCCATCCCTGGAAATGTCCAAGNCTCACTCTGCCATGAAGATGCAGTGTACTCTTTAAACTGAAGAATTTCAAAAACGCCACAAAATGCATTTGGACCCTCACAAACGCTGCAGTAGGAATTGATTATTCACAAACAGCAACCACTACACACCTTTTACTCTGCAGTTAATCACAGACTGCAGGGGGTGTGCAAAGCTCCTCAGCCTTTCAGGCAGTGCCTGAGCTCTGGTTTGGGCAATTGCAGATGGACAGGGAACACCACATTTGTGTATCCAGGATATCTCCCTTCCCCAGGCACAGCCACGCCAGAGGTGTGAGCAGAGCACCTCGGCAAGACCTGCAGGATCAATGCACTCCTGCATCTCTGGGTTTGGGAACTCAGCACAACAGAGCAGCTCCTCTCAGCTGCAGGCAGCACCCCCTGCCTTTCCACCCCATTAACTCTGACACGGACTAGGTGATGGCACTTTCTACAGTTTTAGTAACAAACAGCACCACTAATATTTTTCTGAAAAATACATGGAGCAAGTAAACACAATTCAAACTGCTCAGAAATCTCATACTTGAACAAGCTGCTTTGAAAGCAACACAGGATCCCTAGGTGCTCATCCCACTATTGTCTACTGCAATAAATGTGTGTGTTCCCCACAGACTCCAAAGCCGCTCTTAGGAGAAAGGCACCGGCAGTCAGCAGAGAGTATGAATCCCATTTCTTTAATAAATGATACATAAATCTCTAAATAAACATAGCAGAGACTGATAAAATTCACTGTTTGACATAAAAAGAGCAGAAACTAGAAGAAAATAATTAATCTATGCTACCAGAGTTAGACGTGCTTTCATGAACAGAGCATCATGAACTACATCAGAGAGTGACTCCATCCACACAAAGGATTCAGTTATTTGCTGTGTAATAGCTCATCTTTGGAAATTAAGTTCTCAATTTACAACACACTTCGCAGGAAGAGGGAAGAAAAGAATATTTTAGACACAATTAAAAATAGCTGACTTTTAGAAGCAAAACATTTTCCACTTCTTAAAAGACTGACACAAAGAATGGGAAGAGACTGACTAAACACATCACAATCTTCCATTACAAAGTTTTTAATAATTGTATAAAATGTGCACACATGAAGTCCCAGCCAGTTTGCACAAAAATATTTCTAGTTAAAACCCCATTTAAAAATCCAACATAGCTGAAGACAGAGTTCCTAAAGACATCATTAAAATTTCAGTGTCTAGTTCTCCAACATATCTCAGAACTTCAGATGTCTGCATACTTTCAATACTAAAAAAATAAAAAAAATTTGTACACACAAAATCAGTGTATAAACCACTAAAATCAATAGTAATTTTTTCACGTTAAAGAATACCAGGAATCCTATCTTTACAAAAAGTGGAGTAAATTAGGCATAGATAACTTCTATAATGATAAATGAAGTTAAGGACTGCTGTAAAGCTGCTTCTGGACAAGGTAGGTTTTGCAAATATTCACAGATACAATGGTGCAACTGTCAAACACATCTGACTGTGCATTTTTTGTAGAAGAAGCAGAGACAGAGGATGGAAAGAACAACACATTGATTTGGATACTGTTATGCAACGTCACAGGAATTTGGCCAGAAAGGTTTATCAGGATTCAAAATTTCAATGCCTCCACTGTTGATCTAAACTTGCTTCAGAAAAGGATGGTTTAATTGTTGAAAAAACTGAGAAACTGTCTGAAAAAAGAAAACATGTCAGCTCTCTCTCCTAATGTACAGTTGAGTTATCCCATCCCCGTGTAAAAACATCTCTTCAGCATCACTCCTATCCTACTCATCTTTTCTTGGCACATCCAATCACACAATGGACATCATATGGGGAGTTCACTAAAGTACATGGATGATCCATTTTTAAACATGGATATTTATTTTTCCATATAAAGTGCCAATTTCAACAGCAGCCTTGACACCAGAGCTTTAATTTGAATTTAGGGTGAGAGAGCAGTATTGAGTCTGTTAAATGTCACATAAAATATATTTGAATTTTAGTAATACAGCACCTCCTAAAATAGCTTCCTTTGGTACAAAAAATTAGCACTTAATAATACACCACAAATTCTTCATGTCTTCATCTTACCAATTAAAGTAGATCTTCCCCAAAGGAATTTTTTTTTTCCTGGAATAAAAACCTTGAAATGTACCTCCATTTGCACACCTGTATTATCTTTTCCCTCAATTAATTGAGGAAAATCACAGTTCTTTAAGATCAGAGGTAGCTACATGAGGATGGCAATTTTGGGCTAAAGCTCAAAGACTGCATTTTGTTCATGAGTGACCTAAAAAAAAAAAATAATAGAAAATTTCTGTCATAAAAAGCACTATTTTACTGTAACAATTGATCTGCTGATCACAGGCTGGCCTGTACTGCTAAATATTTGATTCACAGTACATTATTTTTGTCATATAACATATGACTTAAAAAATCGTTGTTTCATATTTAGTGCTATGCAAATGAATTTACATCTTTTATTCTTATTGCTAGTTTACTCCATTTCATTTATTTATTCCACTTTAAAAAAAATCAAAGTCTAAAAGACATGTAATTCAGAAAAATTGATTACACCCTCTTAATAAAGCAGTTTGAGCAAAGTTATTAAATAAGTTGTCTTGTCTCTACAAAACACAAATTCCAGGGAGACAGGGGTTAAAAAAAGCAGGGAGAAGTGTAGCAGAACACAATAGTGCTAAAGTTTGATAGCACAGAACTGATGAAAAGCAGCAGAAGCTATAGTACCGTGATGAATAAGATTTAAGTGGCTTCTAAGGAGTCTCCTCCTGCTTCATGTACAATCTCCCAAGTCTTTTATTCCAACCCATCAGAAAGCATTTCTATTCAGGCTCTTTAAATATATTTGTTCTTACACCACATTGTGCCACTACTATACATCAAACACACAAGGTGACAATTCTGTTTAATTACATTTTTATACATCTATATATATATATATACACACATACACCTCTTTATATATAAGTACACAGACACTAAGCTGAAGCTGTGAAATATTTCAAAGTAATGGCTAAGAACTACCCAGGCTGCTAGAAATATTTCCTGGTAATTATACTGTAGATTTCCATCTTCATCCTGAAATCAGTTAATTTGAATATTGTAAGACCAACCAAAGTAGCTCCCTTTTGAAAGGTTTATTGGCTGTGCAATACCAACTTGCAGGTACTTTGTCAGCTGAAATACAACACAGTGCATTAAAACCAGTTCATCAGTGTCAGTTAAGTAAACCTCACTCCAACTCTGAAGTTTACATCAAGTTTTAATTTGCATTAAATTCTCTGTTCACTTTGATTAAATCATCATTCTTTCTAGCCCTTGCAATCAGTAACATTTACCTTTCTAAAAATGAATTTACACACTACAGATGATCTAGGAGAAATGCTGCCCTAATTTAAATGCAATTTAAAGTATTTTAAGCATTGCAGCACAGAAGAGAAGCTACATAGAAAAGCAGTTGGTGCCTTGATTACACAGCTTTGGGGGATTACCTGTGACAGTATCAGCAGACTCTTGAAGAGCAGGATTCAAACACAGCATCTCTTATTCTCCACTATCAAGTAGCACTATCACAATCAAGTTCACTCTAGAAATTCTTCTAAATAACCTTGGCTTGGCAACAAACTGTGATATTGTCACTTTTGCCAGTTTCCAAATAGCTTACATCTGTGTTGACAAGTGCTGCTTTGGGCTGGGGTAGAGTTAATTTTCTCCACAGTAGCTGGGCTGGGGCTGTGTTTTGAGATTTGTGCTGAGAACAGTGTTGATAATACAGGGACGATTTGGTTATTGCTGAGCACATGACTGGGAATCTCTTTCCTCAACACCCTAAACTCATTCACTTATTGTTTCTATCTCTTCTAATCATCAATGTACCAACAGATGTTGTTTTCAGTTTGTTTTTTTTAATTCAGGAATACTGAATCAACTAAATCACACTCATTTAAATGCTCCATCATTCCTTGAAAAAAAAATCATGCCTCAAAGATGTTCCAATCTCTTCTTATTAAATCGCAATTATCCACACACCTACTGTTATTTACTGGAGCTTCTTATAATGCACCCAGTACACTGAGGCCAAACTTATTGAACTCCGGAGGGTTCAAAGGATGGAATTTGGTTTACCTCACTTCAAGGGAAGCATCCATGATCAGGGTCACTTAGTCAGTACTGAGACAGCCATAGATGTGTAAGGGGAGTGATGAATCTTGTAAAAAGAATCACTGGTGTGGCCAGGGTCACTAGGAAGACTATGACATAGATGTATCAGTTGGAAGAACTTCCATCCCTCTTGAACTCTTAAAAAAATACAGCAATGCACTTGCCATTTGTAATTTTAAAGTGAGGATAAAAACACTTTAAGAAATTAACTGCAACTGAAGTTCAGCTGTTTAAAATTAAAATGCTTTTAGTGCCTTTGAACCTTATCTAGCACCTGAAATTTATTACTGTTCATTTTACAGTTCAGATCACTCCCTACCATAAACCACTTCTAATTACATTTCAAAATAATTTCATGGATTTATTCTCTGTAGAGGAAGGATCAGCCTTGGAATCTTCTTTCATAAACTGAAAACCTTGATCCAAATGTTCTGATACAGCTCAATCTTCCCTGAGTGTCTCTTTCCATACCTCAATTATCTTTCAGTTCTGGCATGCTTCCTGCTTCTGTGTGAAGTTATTCTTTTTCATGAGTTGAGCAAGTTACACCTCAAAATCTTTTCTGGGCTTATGCCTTTATTTGTAATATTTATGATGTTGTTTCCTCTAACCTAAATATGAAAAACAGGAGAAAAGAAAGAAGAGCAGCATTATGAAAATAGGCAGGAGAAATGGCAAACAGAGGAGAGAAATGGTGACTAACCAGCTCAAACCGGAATGAGCTGAAACTCCCAACTTTGGCTACAGCTCCGAAAACATGGGGAAATCAGAAAATCACAGCAAGACGTGAACAAGAGAACAGGAGACAGTGAGGTGAGCAGAGTCCCAAGCTGTTCCATCAGTCCCTCAAAAAAAGGGGCCATTTTAAATCATTCCATGCCCAAAAGTTATTTACAGGCTCACAGGTTATTCTTATCCCCTGCTCCAGTGAAATCCATTTAGCCCAATCTCTGTGGGGAGGCATAACCCACCAAGTGCCTCTGCAGCTTCACTTCATTTTCCCAGGTTTGCATGGAAATTCAGGACAACATTACAATTTTAAGCAAAGATCCTCAGAAACTGTCTGGTCCTTACTGCTGCTTGCCAGGAGGGCTACAAAGGGTTAAAGTCATTTCCACATTCACTTGTGGTCTAGCTGTCAATTTTCAGGATCCCAGTTTAATATTCTTCCTTATCTTCCATACTTCTACACAGCAATTTGAAATTTAAATGACACCAAGGGAAAGCATATGCAATCTGTTCTATAAATAAAAATGTCTAAAATACTGCATAATTTCCTCTTTCAAACTGCAAGATCGAAAGACATATTTTAAGAGTTGTAAGACACCACGTCTGACATCATCAAATTACGTTCAGTCCAGGCTTAACCATAATTTCTGAAGATAAACACGATTTGGGGTTTCTTTCTTAGCTCAAGCTCATCACTTCTTTGCAAAAGGCACAACCTCACCCTGGCAGCTGACATCTCACCCATCACCTGAGCACAGCAGGCTTGAAAGGAAAAGGTTCTGAAAGTGCTCTCAGATTAATGGTGTGAAGTCCCTCAGCCACCAAGAAGTCCAGGCTGTCAAGGTATCAAGGTGGCCTGCCCAGCCAATACTGACAAGTCCATCCCAACAAATCTACAGGACGAGGGAAACTGAAACAGCATTCAGTAGAAATTTTGGCAGAAATTCTTCATTAGTTACAATGATCTCAATACAGGCTGAGAATAAATACCTTTTATCCAATGATTTAAGAAACAACCACACAGAGGAAGGACAGAAAAGCACACCAGGATATTCTGGGAAGTTCTCTCCATCACCTACTGTCAGCTGAAGAATAGAGACACCCAAACCTCTGGTCAACAGATTACTTCTGTATAAAATTACTTCTGCATATTTAACGCAGAATCCTCATAGAGTCAGTAGTTTAATTCATTAAGTACGGGAGAGAGCAGTTGACAGCTCAGATGTGAGGCTGTCACCTCACTAGAAGACTGGAAAGAACTCAAGTGCAGCAACAATAACCACAGGACAGGAGGATCTTGGCAGGGCTACACTGAGAAGCGCTGAAATGTGCACATTAGCTCCCAAACAACAAAATAGACAAACCTTGAGGATCTTTAAGGAACTAGCCCACAAAATTGAATACTCCTAGTTTCATGCTAGGAATGGTGGGTGACAAAAGGTCACCTCAGCATATCGAGATCCTTGCCACCACAGGCAAACAGCAGGAATCCTGAAATCCTGGAAACCTGCTGAATGTCTGAAAGAACATGAGTTTGCAGGGGTAAGGGACTGTTCTGATCTGCTCAAGCTGAAGAGAGACAAGTTCTGCCTTGATCCACAAATGCAGGAAGGAATTAGGTTCTGAACATACCCAAAAAAGAAGATTAAAACACAAACGAGGTTAAATGTTGGGATCCAAAGCAATAACTTCGTAGAAGAGGAAAGAAGAAGAAAACAGGAAAGTAGGAGAATGCCAAGAATGATGATGAGAAGCACAAGGAAAGGGGTTACCCCCACATGGCTCCAGCTCTGGCTCACAGAGTGCCATGGGGAGACCTCCTAAGGGCTTTTCCCTGGGATTTCCCCAGGATCCCTCCCAGAGCTGCCCAGCCAGGGAGCGGAGCCAGGGCAGCAGCACCAGTGGGGTGGAGCAGCCTTTTAGGAGCAGCCAGGACAGCAAGGACTCCAGCACTTTGTTGACCTCACAGATTTTTGGCAGGTTGGGCACTTGCTTAGATAGGGTTTTGTAATTGGCAACTTCACAGCAACAACACATCACTGGTGAACTTCATCTCTGCTCCCCTAAAATCCATTGGCTGTTCCTCAGTGTCCAAGTTCACCTGCTGTTCCCAAAGTTTAGTGGTTCATTCCCTATCAGCTACAAGGTCTTCCAATGACCTTCAGACAGGGCGCCTCATTTTCCAAAAGAAAGCAGTTCAAAGCTTTCACTTTCAAACCTCAAATCTTCCAAGAGGCAATGGAGAAACATTCACAACTTTGCACTCGTTCACCCCAGGACTGCCTGGTGAGTAGACAGTCACATTTCCTTAGCAGCTCTTTCCAAATAGTTCTGTGTTTAGAGAAGCCCTAACAGATGAGCCAACTCAGAATTATTTGCACTCAATGCAAGTCACAGCTCTTTTAAGAGGTATGAGTATTATCAGTGAAGAGACACAGTAAAATGGTGTTATTTTCCAAATATCTGACATTACTCAATTCAAATTCACTGAGCTGTACACACAGTTTCATTTCAAATAGCATTATGCAAAAGATAGGTTCAATTCCAAGCAACTTTGCAACTGCACATTTTAATTCTTATTTAAAGAAAGTAATTCTTAAGGGCTTGTTACCATTAAAACATAATAGCTTGAGATTAGAGGTTTTACACAGAATTTAGTACCTCTTTTTGTTTAGCAGAAGACTGCATTTTACATATTTATGTAACTAAATAGCTTAATTTTAAATCAAACTTTTAGCTTCCATGTTGTTAAAATAGTAACTGACATCTCCCATTTACTTGATGATGCTCTTTATTTAGATTTGCCAGGCTGCATGGCTGGAGATTCAAGTAAATGTAGACAAGCTGTATTTTAAAATGCGTCATTCAATTGAAATATTAAATTTTGTTTTAAACACAAACCAGTTTTGACTATGCATTTGTGTTCCATTAATAGAAGCAAGACTTTCTAATTAATAGATCAAGATTTCACCAGAACAAATAAATCTCATCAGCTGAATTTCTACTTGGAGAATAGATTTTTTTTTCTGTTTTCTGAAGTCCCAGTATCCCAGCTTCAACTGAACTAGTAAATGAACAGAATTAAATTTAAAAACTAGAAAATGTTCCTTTTCTGTTCCTTAGCTGGCTAGAGGCAGCTAATCCTGAGAGAAAAAGGGTTAGAAGGTCAAGTTCCAGAGCCAATTGTTTAGCTGATAACTTCCTCTCAGCTTAAGAGTTTTCACACATATTTATTCTGATTTTTAAAATGATCTTCAAACTACGCAAACTTTAAATACAGGAACAAGATTTAGCAGATAATCAGTTACAAGCTTTAAAAATATGAAGTTTATTTAGGAAAGAACACATTCAAGTGAAAACTGATTTTGAAAAGAGTGAGTTTTCCTCCACCCTTAGTAACTGGTGACTTTCTATGCAGCATAGAAAAATAGTAAAATCTGAGCACTCTTGAACTCCAATACCACTGCATTATTTCTGTTTTCTAATTAAACCTTCAACTGATGAACAAAACCTGGACATTTCAGTCATGTGACATCAGAGAAGAACACTAATGACACCTTTTTACCAGTTTATAAGGGAACAGTTCACAGTAAGGAAAACAGTAACCTAATCCTCTGCCTTCAATTGTCTTGCTTTTGTCCTTTACTACAATTCAAGATTGAAGGAGGTTTGTTGGTTAATTTTTTCCTAATATTCCAATATTTTTAGAAGAACTATAAATTTAAAGTAATTTTCTATGCTAAATGGACCCTTGCACAACACCAAGTTGGACTTGATCTTGGAGGCCTTTTGCAGCCTTAATGATTCTATGGTGGCACAATATCAATCTCAGAAGAGTTATGAAAACAATTACAGGTCAGAAATACATTTCTGGCACCGTCATCCACACTTTTACTCCTTTGGAACACCATTCACTGTGTCTGAGCAAGAGCTTATCAATAAAAGACATCAAACTCAACAGCAAAGTTCTATTGTGGATGTATTCAGGAGAGAGGGGAAAAAAATTCAACTGTTTTTCAAACACATGGGAGAATATTTAGTCTGATTTTTTCAAAGGCACTAAACATTTTTCAAAGGCACTAAACAGTTATCCTAGGCCTTATGAAACTGGAAACTTTACTCAGACATACGATGTCTGAAGGCAAAGAACACAGAAGTTTCTTGTCTTTAAGATTTCAAACCCTTTTAGAATTAGGGATTAACAGTATCACATGCAGAAATGCAGAGTGGAAGAGTTTAAAACCTTGTCTTCAGCACAATTTTCCATACGTGTATCAACAAAGCTTCATTGTAAGTCATGGAAAATCCAAGGACCTTTTGACAGCAAATAAGGTCTAGAGGCAGAAAGCTAATTTATTCCAGTTTATCAGTTCCTCTCCTTCCCCCAGCACTGATTTGAGCCTTTAAACAGAGGGAATAAAGCAGGCAAATATCTAAATTTTGCCAACAGAGTTCTTTGCTGCAGGAGTCACTAAGGGGAGACATGTGGCCAAAACTGAAGGAGAAAGGAAACAAAAAACAAAACCAACCTATACTTTTTAACCTCCATCCTCTTCATTGTAAACAAAGGAGTAACTGGCAAAAAATGCATTTTTTACCTAGGTTACTGAGAAGTTAAAACCAAATTTTAAAATCTTTCAGCATTCATTAAGATCACTGGACTCATTAAGCTGGTGATAAACAAGTCACTATGGAGTATTTTTCCTAAGAAACATAATACAAAATAACAGTTGTCATTTTTGGCTTTTCCAAGTGATTCTGTAAACGTTCCATGGTCCTAGTCAGAAAAGGGTCCTCACACACATCATTCCCATTACTGAAAATCATCCACAGACACATTTATTGCATTGTCAACCTTTGAGAAATTAAATCCTGTTAAAATTTATTGCTGAATTTAAAAAAAAAAAAAAAAAAAAAGAAAGAAACTGCAGAAATGTAGAGGAACTTAAGACCACTGTCCCAGCTAAACACTGTTTAACTCAGGTCCATCACATTCAGCTTCTAAAAGTCAGAAACACAGAATGGTTTGGGTTGCAAAGGACCTTAAAGATCATCTAATTTCAACACTGTTGACTGACTACCACCAAGAATGCCCACTCAGGCATACACAGAATTCCCCAACTTCCATGCTTTCCATTCCTTCCCAAATTAATTGTATTTCAAAACAGAGTCACATTATTTGACTGTGGGTCAGAAGAAAGTACAAATATCCACTTCTTTAAGAAGTCCTACCTTGGTCAGAAAGGAAATCCAGCATGGTCTGGAGCAGGAAGGAGAGATGTCTGACACACAGGGCAGGATTGCCCATCCTCCTGGAAGCATAGACGAGTTCATGGAGCAAACGCATCTGCACTGCAGCCCATCCCCTGTGAGTTCCTGGAAAAAATGCAGGTATTTAATGTATTTTAAAGGTTGGAAGTCATCACAAACACATTGATTTTGGTTTTGTTCATATGCTAAGCAGTAATTTTAGGGCACTTATACCAATCACCCAATGGTTGTTACAAAATCCAAATCTTGTACTCAATACAAAAAACAGGATTGTTGCATTTGGTTGAATGTCTAAACATGTAATCAAGTTTTGCTTTATATGTTTGTCTATTGACTAATAAATGTACAATTAAAATTCTGAAGACAAACACTTCCCAAAATCCAAAAGTATACACAAAACCTTTAAAGTTTATATATTTTTTTTTTAATTCTCTGGGCAATGAATATGAGATTTCATGCAGAAATTGAAATCACAGAATCACAGAATGGTTTGGATTGGAAAGGACCTTAAAGATAATCTATTTCCAACTCCCTACCATAGGCAGGGACACCTTCCCCTAGACCAGGCTGCTTAAAGCCCCATCCAACCTGGCCTTGGACACTTCCAGGGATGGGGCAACCACAGCTTCTCTGGGCAACCTGTGCCAGGATCTCACCACCCTCACAGTAAAGAATTTCTTCTTAATATCCAGTTTAAACCTACTCTTTCAGTTTGAAGAAGCCATTCCCCTTGTTCTGTCACTCCATGCCCTTGTAAAAAAAAAAAAAAGAAAAAGAAAAAAAACACCAAAAAAACCCTGGTAATTCTAAACTCTCTTTAAAGATCAAGCAAGAGATATTTTCTCTAAACACCTTCCTGGCCAATAAAAGCAATAAAACTTTAGAACACAAGGCAGATATCCTGATTTTCAGTCTTTAAGTTTCAGACTATGAATTACTCCATATTTGCAGAGTATCTGTGGGAAGAATAAATAGATCATCATAACATAACCTTCCTTCCAGAACCATAACATGCAGCACTCTTCATGAAGCTTAACCTGTTTTTAGTAATAAGCAACAGCAATAATTTTTAAATAACAGATATTTCAAGACGTGCAATACTTCATAAACTTCAACAGCCTTCCTTGTAATATCACCCATCAGCATTTGGCAAACTGTTTTAGGAATATTTACTGCAACCAAACCTTGAGAGTTTATATTTTGAGAGTCTCATTATTTTTCATGTGTGAAATGTCATTTCTATCTTAGAGTTCGCAGTGATCTTTCCATATGTCTCTGAAAGAGCCATTTCAGGGATAAAAAATAAGAACGCACTTCAGTGCAACATGAAGGTAAGGTAAAATGAAAGATAAACACCAATCATGTCCTTTCTTTGCTTTTTTAATTATAATTTCTTACAGAACTTCCACAACTACTTCTCCCAACACGGTCCCATCCCAGGCCATAGCATGTTTTTCCCAGCACATTCCCTCTTCCTAGATTCTTAGCATCTTTCCACCCAGTCCACTTGGCATTTGCTACCTCCTCTCACATATAATTTGATTGCCAAATCACAACATTTTTAAAAACCCCAACACTAACCATCCACAAATACAGCTCAGCCCATCACTTCCTGCTCCTCTCCAGCAGCTACAACATTTAGGGAATGGTCCCCCAACTGCTGCTGTATAACACAATACAAGGTTTTGGAAAGGTTCACTCAAAAGGAGCTGCCAAGCAGAATTTTAGCTTTCTCTGATCTCATTTGTGGGAAAATGTGACATATTTGACCCTATTAATTACATTATATGTATCTATGTGTGTCTATATACAAAATTATGTAGAAGGATTTTTAATCTTTCCTTATAAGATCAAACAGCTACAAAACCAAAAGAAATACAATTTTTGATGGAACAGCTGAAGGCACTTTAATTGAAAAAATAATCCAGAATAATGTACGACCTTTCATGTACTGAGAAGCATGTTATAAAAACAAAGACATTTTTGAAAAACATAAGAAACTAAGTTTTCATAAATAACACATAATTACTTCCTGCAAACAGGAAACCACAGAAACACATTCAGCAGTGGCTTGCAGAAATCTGAAATTACTGGAACAACATTAAGAAAAAGTGAAGGTACAGTGTTAAAACAACTGCTTTATCTGCTGCAATTAGTTTCAGATAAGCAAATAATTTAGGACCAGCGTGAAATCTCTCAAGGAAATTATTACGGAAAGCCAGCTAAACACCCAGCTGTGGTAACCCACACTGACCTTTGCAGAAGTCCTGAGGGTCCAGGGAGAGGCTGTAGCCAGGCAGGGTCTCCAGCAGCAGTTTGTAGCAGGCTCTCCAGCCGGGCTCGGGGATGCTGGGGGCCGCGCACTGCATGGCCGCGATGCGCTTGAAGAACGCCGATTTGCGGTGGAAACCAATGCGCTCGTACAGCTCCGACAGGATGCTGTAACGCTGGATCTTCTCCTCTTCTGAGAGCTGCAGTTGGAAGGGAAAAGAGGAAAGGACTGTTTTTTATCAAAGATTTAAAGCGCTGAGTTTTAAAAAACAAACAGGAGGAAAAACCACAGTAGCAGACATTGGCGCCGCAGAAGGCCAGGGATTTGCATGCAGCCAGGCATGACAGCTTCTGCAGCCAGGAAAACTTCAGCTTGGTTCAACTGCTAACAAAAACTGCAAAGATGAAGTTCTGCAGCTTCAGTTTTATTTGTCAGTGGTACTAACAAGTAAACAGCCAGTAACAGCTAAACAGCTCCACATTGTATGGAAGATACTCAACATGATATTCATGTGAATGAAAGGAGTGCAAAAATATACCACTTCCAAGATTTATAGATTCACTAAGATTTTCATCTCTTGAAGATTAGGTTTAATCTTGAAATCTCAGGCTATGAAAGCAAGAAACTACCGTCTTGATTTTTATGTCTCTAATCTTGTAAGCCACAAATTTTTCATTCCATGAAATCGTACTGTGATTTATACACTGTGAGATTGAATCACAGAACCATAAAATGGTTTGGGTTGGAAGGGACCTTAAACATCATCTTGTTCCAACTTCCTGCCACGGGCAGGAATGTCTTTTTCTAGACCAGGTGGCACCAAGCCCCATCCAACCTGGCCTAGAACACTCCCAGGGATGGAGCATCCACAGCTCCTCTGGCAAACCTGTGCTAATGCCTCACCACTGCCTTGCATGAAGCAAGTTTTACAGGGCAGCAGTGAGTTCAATGGGAGCTCTTCCCAACAAGGTATAAAATAATGTTCAAGTAGCAAAACATTATAGAAAGTCAGACCCAGATTTCTTCACTGAGTCAAGTATTGGATCAGCCTGCCCAGCATCATGGTGGAGTCACCATCCCTGAAGGGCTTTAAAATATGTGTAGATGTGGCACTTGGGGACATGGTTCAGTGTTGGGCTTGGCAGTGCTGAGTTAATGGTTGGTTTTGAGGTCTATCCCGACCTAAACAATTCCATGATACATTTGCACACTGCCAACAAGTGAAGTGGAATTTAGTTAAAGTCCCATTAGGCTTAAAGTTGAAACCAGCTTGATAAGGAACTACCACCATTTGCTTCTTTAGCTTATCAGTGTATTGGCCTAAGTCCCGGGTAACTTAATTCTTTTTGCCTCTGGCCTGAATGATAATCTTGGTTTGGAGTCAGCCAGCCACGAAGAAACTGCCAGAGAAACTCTGGATGATTCCTACTCTGTGTCCCAGGAACCAGCAGTGCAGACCAATGCTGACACCTAGTGCACAGGATCTGGCACAATCAAAAGCAATAAAACATACTTTAAATTACTCTAAAGCTGCCAGCACGTTTTGCAAAGGCGTTTCAAGTGACAAACTTCACCCAAAAATAGCCCTAAAGGACAGAAACAGCAACTCATTCTTCAAAACTGGAAGTATCAATCAGTGTGTTTAACTTCAGACATTTAAAGGCTTGGACAGTCAAGGGAAGCTGCTTACCACACTGGTTGGTTTTTACAGAAATGATTATGTCTTGTAAGCAGAGCTTCAAAATGTCCTTTAGCCACTTAAATCCTGATATACTTACGAAAAGCAGCCTGTTCTCAAAAGTAATTTCTAATTTTGGACATAGGAATAGGAGACATATCAAAGAAGAGTTATCAGAGGGTACCACAATCTTATCTGACAGTTCAAATCTTTGTACTTCAGGATATGAAGAAACACACAGAGTAGCAAAGCATTTTGTAAAGTTTCAGACAAATTTTGAAGCTGAAGCTGCTATTTTTTTTCAGAACTGATAACAGAAGACCGTGCCCGAAGCAGAAGTACTGCTCATCCCTAAGAAAGACCAAGCCCTGTATCAAGAGTTGTGAAAAAAGGTCATTGCACCAGGGTGAAAACTTTCAGAAACCAATGCAGCTGGACAAAACACCAAAGGAAAACTCAGAAAAATTTTGGAGAAGCTATCAGAGTTCCTAAAAGCAATCATTCAGAAAGAACATGAGCTGAAGTTATTTATTTATGCCATTTTTAACAGGTCAGAACAATAAAAAATATGGCAGCAAAGTTGAAAAGGGCACAAGCACATGATCAGGAAATAAAGCAAAAAAAGCTTTAAAAAACCCTATCAAAAGCTATTCCTTAAATACAAATACTGACAATGTTCACTAAATTCTTTAAGTGATAAAAGACAGTGTCATGCTATTAAGGTAGACAGGAGCACTCACCAATAATTGAAACAACTACAAGAGAGGCAGCAGATTCCCAGGAAGTTTCATTTTCACCATACCTAAGTTTTTACCACTGTTACATAACTTGTTGCTTAATGGTTGTCCCCAAAGATACTCAAGTATTTTCCTCAGCTGCAGAAAACCCTTTTTTATCATCACCACAAAGACAGAAAAATTGCATTTTCCTGAGCACAAACAGTTATGTGTTACCATCCAGGAATTTAAAAGAAGAAAAAAGGAGAAAAAAAAGGAAATACTCCTCCAAGTAATTAATTTGGGAAGATTGCAGCAGGCATTCTGCAGGCCATGGGTGTAGCATCTACAAATATATTTCCTGACCTCATGAATTTATAAAAGCTTAATGCCTGTAAAATGGCTGCAAAACAGCCACCACCTGAAACACAGCATCATTTCCACTTGATTAATTTTTATTTAACTGCCCTACCAGACGAAGCTACAATTGCACCTGGAAAGGCTGTAGGTCACTATCCAGGTAATAGAGCCAGTTTTTTTCTCAGGCTTCTTTCAAGTTAGGCTTTCAAAGAATGCAGCTTTTTATTTGTTTTTTAATTATTCCTTACTACATTAAAATTTTATAATCTCACTTTCTCTGTAATTATATTTTACAATTTATTCCTCATAACTGGATGCAAAGTTAAGTCTTATTACCCTGCAGCTCATCAGAAAATACCAATTACATTATATTACGAGACTGAGTATGAAATTGAATTTATGGATAGGAACTACTTTTTCCTGTTTATAAGTCTTACACTTTAACCTGTGAGGTGTTTTTCTGCTGCAGAATATTGGTTGTGCTGATGTTCTATTTATCTACAAATGAAAAGCAATGTCCCACAGTTTATTCCCTCAGCTATCACAGGACAACCCCTCCTCTGAGTTAGTCCAAATTATAAATATAACTCTTACTTGTTTCCATGCTTTATACAGCAAATCTTAAAAAGCTGTAAATACAATTCCCATCCATAAAAAGTGAAAGTTGCAATATATGTGGTGTCAGGGAGAACAGGGGATTATCTTAATGGTAGCAATTGCTTCCAGAAAAAGAAACAACAACAATATTGGAGTCTGCAGGCAACAAGAATAACAGCACCAGAACAAGAGGATGGGTGAACAACAAAGGGTGCAGAACTGCCAGCAAAAAAAAACAGGTTACAGAATTAAAGAGAAGGCCTTTAGCACTACAAGGATTACGGCAATTAAGGCACTCTGTAACAAGATTGATTATTTTTATAACAGCTTATCAATTAATTATTGTCTCATTTACGCTTTGTTAGAAAATTGATTCCAGAGAAAGGATTCTTTGCAAATGAAGGTATTCTACCCCCCTCATAAATCTGCTGTCCCTGCCTGGGCCTAATAAGGGCAATGGTGTGGACTGAAACTGCTCATCTTACCAAGATGTAATGAGCAAAAACCAAAAACCAGTAAGTAACCTAACAGCTTTTTATTAGTTCTTTCAACCACAGCAATCTCTCTTTGAGCAGTGACACCAAGCTTGAGACACTGCTCAAGTGTTAATGCTGTTTTGTGGTGATACTGAGCACTTTCCACACAGTTCCAAACACTGATTTCCCCCCTGAATTCCTTTCTGATTTAATTAAGACTTTGCACTACACAACAAAAATTCAGTTGATTAAGAACACTAATCAGACCCTTCAGCTCACTCTGCAACAGGCCATTCCTGATTTGCTCAGTTTCATTGAATGAGAGGCAATTAAGAAAATTTTAAAAATCCACTGCAGAGCAGTCCCAGGCAGCTGTTTTCCCCTAGTACGGCATCACAAGAGAACAATAATGGGATTTTTTTTTTACCTTCACGAGGGAGAAGAAGCAACAGAGTTTAATCTCAAACTAAGTCCTCATGTTTTTAGATGAACTCCCAATACCTTGTAACCCAGACTCACAGATGTGAAAATCCTCAGAAGTCAAGCTCTCGTCAGAAGGAAGGCAGTGGTACAGAAAATAAACTGGAGTCTCCTGAATCTAAGTAACTTTCAGTATATTCTGTCAAATGGCAAGAGAAAAATAACTGGACTTTCCAACTGACCTGCCGAAGGTTGATATAAACTGCATTTTGCAGAAACTCAGAGGCTTCCATGCTCCTCTTCTGCATTGCCAGGACTCTCACAGCCTTCACACAAGCTTCCAGTTCGATCACACCAGCGTTCTTGTACTTGGAGAGGGAGAAAATTAAAATAATATTGAAGCATTGCACCTGTTAGATTTTTATAAGCACTTCTGCTCAGCACATATATCAGCTGTCACATCGTCCAAACCCGGCAATTCCTTAATGCTAATGACTACACTGTTAAATTATCAACATATGCCCAAGTGAAAATTAAGGTGTCATCTAAAATATTATTATGCAAAACAGCTGTTTTCAGCCTCTTCACTCACTGCTCTCATTTTGAGACAGCACAGCTTCAGTCTGAGAGTTCAGATGAAGAGAAAAGCTGGGAATATTGGAATCATTTGGGATAACTTCATATAAATGGTAGGTTGTGGGTGCTGCGTCTGCAAATATATTCTACCTTTACAATGCAAGTATTTTTATTACTGCATCCATTTTCTCTTTAGTTAAAACAATATTCCTGATGACTAGAAAATTAAAAACCAATCTGAGTGTTCTAGTATTTGTTTGCAAACCCTTTGCTGTAAATGACTGTTTAGTAATTTAGCTTGCTTAAGGATGCTAAGGAGACAATGCAGATGTGCATTGTGCTCAGATAACAAACAGGCAATTTTCTAGCCAGATAATCTGATCTGGTGATTTCCTCAAACAACACTGATACTGGGTATTTGATTTGGCCCACCTCCTGTTCAAGTTAAGCTCTCTTCAGGTATTTGTATTTAAAAACTAAGGGGGGAAAGAAAGTTCAATAACAAAATGCAAGAGTTACGCCAGCAAAGCTGTCACATATTCCTCTCTCGTTCATTTATACTATCAAAAGCAAATCGCTGGAGATTGAATCTATTTTAGAAGGTGCTCCAATGTGTTTTCAGCTGAGTGAGAGAATAAAAAATATGCAGAAAGTTCTGCTTCCTCAGCATTAGAGGAAGAAGTTACTTCGTAGGTCTGGAACAGACACGAGGTAACTGTGCTTGTCTTGAAAGGTTATAAATCAGTTCTGGCACAAAGCTCTGTTACTTCAACTGAAGCTGCAGTGAAGCACAGTTATTACTTGCTGAGAGCACAGTGCATATTATAAATAATCAAATATAAATATCCTACCCTGAGCCAAACAAAGTCCAATAATTTTATACTTCCAGAGACATCACACTCTTTCTAGATGAGCAATATACCCTTAAGGTAAATGCATTAAAAAGCTGAATGCATCCTTGACAGTTATTGTTTTACTGATGGATTCTAATTTATCTGACATTGTGCCCAGAACTATCACCTTTCATTGCTCCTGATCATAAATTACTCATGCACACAATTAAACTTGTTTCACTTGGAGAGTCTCCCTTCAACATGGACATGAAAATGCCTGTAACAAATATTTACAAGCTTAGTCTAAAGATACTTAATCAGATAACAGAAATACCTGAAATTAAAAAGTGATTAAATAACTCCACTGCAATACAATTAAACTTATGTTTACCACTGATGTGGACACTGAGCCATTATTTTCACAGTACAAAACAATCCTTTTTCTTTTCTTATTATGATTGCAGACATGAAGCTCCTTTTCCATCTCACGCTCTGAGCATTTGCACAAAAACCTAAAGACTGCTCCAGTAGAGCTGGAACGTGTTTTACAAACCTCACTGCCATGCTTTAAAAGATCCTCCAAAACTAAACCCTCAGCAGTTCACTGTTGAAAAAAACTTAAGGTGTTCATTTAAAAATAACCAGGATTACCTTGCCATAGTAAGAAATAGCTTCTTTATATTTTTCTATTATGTCTTCAGGACTCAGGCAGTTCTTGGCACGTCCTATCTCAGCACTGGTATCTGCATTTATCCCATTGGAAGTCAGAGCACCTAGAACAGAACAGGGTCAGAAATGAGCACAAGGACTCTTAGCAAATGCTAAATATCTAAAAAGCAAGCTAGGATATGCTATGTTTGACACAGAATACACAAAGCACACTTGCCCTACTTAGAAAGAAAGGAAATAATCTTTCACTTAGTAAAAAATAAATATAATCATGATTTTTAGCACGTATCTGAATGTTTAGACTATGAATAAAAAAACAGATTGTTAAAATTATATTATGGCCACATCTGAATAGACACTTTTTATCTTTGAACTAATCCTTCTTTTACTTTAAAACTGTTTTCCTAAAGCACACCTTAGGAAAACAAAAACGCTCAGACGATACAGTAAGAAATTGGTTTTCTTATATAAGAAAGAAGGCAAGAGACAGAAAGGGTCTATATAAAGGATAAGAATTTGAAATAGATGCCAAGGAAATCTGGGGTATTAGTAAGAAAATGAAAATGTTATTTTTAGAATTTGATTTTATTGAGGAGTTAACATAATAAAAGTGAAAACACATCAAAGGATTGTCAAGGCTCGATATCTTCTCACGTACTACTTAATCTGTAGGATTATACTGTAATTTATTTAGGATTATACACTAATTTATTTCTCCAAGGGGTTTCTTTGATAAAATGGCAACAAAATCTCTGTGTTTCAGAGCTGGCCTTAACTGTCAATAGACAGTTAAAACTACTGTGAAAGGTATTTCTGAATACACTGAGGGAGCAAAAAGAATGTTTCTTTATGTACTTAAATGCTAAGACAACTTCTTTAGTATGTGTATTAACCTTAAGGAATCAGACCAAGCACATCTGGAAATTAAGAGTATTTTTATGGAAGTGAAAGATGTCTGTTGACGATGACTGAGGGAGCACCATGACACTACAGAATTACAAATGACCATTCAGGTTGGTCACTTCAAAAATATTTTAAAACCTTCACTACTCATGGAAAGAAATCCTGTTGATTAGAATTTATGGAGACATAATCACAGAATTACAGCATTTATTTTGTGCCAGTTACCCTTCAGTCTCTATAATTTCTCAAAATTTATCGCCAAAATCTGAAGCATCAGGGATCACTAGTAGTTCTGGCAAGTGGCAATAACTATCTATACAATTGCAAAACACATCAAGTAATACAAGAAAATGCTTTGGAAACATGCAGGAAAATAATGTACCTGGATCAATGAGAACTTCTTGTGCCCCTAAAAGGAGGAACAAAAATGATTTTTTTTTCAGCCTTAAATAGAGCCAGAAAAGTAAGTTCTTATAATGTTTTATAACATCAGGCTTGAACAAAATAATCAGATTTATCAGGATTATCACTGATATTGTGAAGGACTACCAATTATAATTCAAGTCACCGTATGTTAAATCTCATTTTTTTTAATAAAGAAATGTAGAAGTCTTTAAAGGTGCAATGAGTTCTAAGACATACTATGAAGAATTTCAGAATTTTCAGCATATAATTTAAAGCCGTATCTTTTTTCCTTTATTGTTTTGGTTAGCAGGTTTCCATTACAGTCCACTTAGTGTTAGTGCCAGGACCTACAGTACTTAAATCTCCTTGTGGGAGCTCATTTAAATCTGCACACTACTCTAGAATAACATTTCCAAGTAATTTCATCCCTTTTAATTGTCATTAATTTCTCTCCATCGAATTTTCTGAATAATTGAGTCATGTCAACCCAATAAGCCAGACTGTCCATGTAAGAGTTACCAAGAGTACTGCAGAGTTGGATTATCAGGTATGGAACACCTCATTGCCCTAAACTCTGGTTGAACATGGCAATAAGATTGTTCATATCAAGGGTTAAGCAGTCAAAACCAATTATTTTATCAGCAAGACAGACCCTCCCTTCAGTTGATTTGCTCAGATTCCAGACAAGTGAAGCAGAGATTTAGATCTAGGCCCAAATATACACCAACACTTCAGCCAGGTGTCATAATTCTGCCTGGGGAAAGAGGAAGGTCAGGCAACAAAATCAAGATCTTAGAACTCCCGACAAATAAAATCCATTGGAGAAATCCAAAACAGCCAGTGACCTAAGCATAAAGCAATCCAGACTCATCTTGTTTGACAAATCCCATTAACTGACAGACCACATCAGATTTCCTGGCCAGGAGGAACTGAGCAACTCAGAATCTTCCTTTACACTGAAGGCTGCAGAGACACATCCAGGAATCTGAAGGGACACGACTTAAACCTGTCCCCATACAAACAGAAGGGTTTAGGTACCTGAGAAGTCAAAGCTCCCTTTTCACAGAATCACAGAATGGTTTGGGAAGGGACCTTAAAGACCATCAAGTTCCAACTCCAAGCCCCTGTCCATGGGCAGGAGCACCTTCCACTAGAGCAGATTGCTCAAAAACCCCATCCAACCTGACCCTGAACACTCCCAGGGTTGGGCAGCCACAGTATAGAGCAGAAGCTCGCTTGTATTTTGGAGCTTTCTTTCCAAAGCTGTTTCTACATAAAGCAGACACCCCATTTTCTGAGCAGCCAGGTCCTGTGCTGTAGCCTAAAAACGCCAAATGATGGAAATCACAAGGGATTCCGGAGGAAAATGTTTCACTTGCCTGGATCTGGGCAGGAAACTTCATTCTGTGAAGGCTGAAGTACAGGCACAAGAAGAGGCGCAATTCCAGGTACAAGAGGAAGCGCTAAAGGTAACTCTCTTATCTACATGCCTCAAAATCAGGCACAAATGTCAGATCCAAGTGTGGCATTTCTTGATTTGTGCAGAATTTGGAAACCCTTTTTTTTTCAGGCTGTATCCCACAGAAAGATACAGTGGAATTTGTTCCCCAGATTAAGCACTGTCCTCACAAAATCAATTATAGGGAAAGAGACTATAACCAAAGGTGCAGTCTGAAAAGATTTTAAAGGAAAGGCACTGCAGAGTCAGGAATCAGTAATAAAAAGAAACTTTCAGAAAATTTTGTAGGAAAGTGATACCACTGCAACAGCTGTTTGGCCAGAGAGAGCTCAGCAGTTCACACTTCAAAACACAGAGATCATGACTAGAGTTAGGGAACAGTATCTAATGGGCCACAAAGTAACATTTTCGTCTGCAAAGGATGACAAGAAAAACTTGTAATCAGTTTTTCTTCAAAGAAAAGTCCTTCGAAAAATCTTGTTGTGTGAAACTAAAACATTTTTAAAATACAACTACACTAACAAGTCTGCAAACTGGACTTTGAAATACTAGACAACTTAAATAGAGACCCAGCAATAATACTCCCAAATCATGTTCAATTATCCTGATAGCTGTGACTTATTTGTTACCTTCTTTAGTAACCAGGAGTACCCATGACAAACAAACAGATTGCAACATCTCCTGATAAATATTTATTGAAAAGTAGACAAAGGCCACTAACCAGATGAAACAGTAACAGCTAACATAAAACGTATTCATAGGTCATGGGACCAAATGCACAGATTTTAATGACTAGATATTGTATAAAAATTAGTATTCTGCCCTGAAAGAAGTTAATTTTACTATCACAATTATCTGATTTGAACACACACAGTTCATAATAAATGTAATACAAAGCAAGTGTTTACTAGATTGTGACTTATAAAAGAATAAAGATGGGTGGTTGCTTCTTTTAGATGAAGGAATTAATTTTGACCACACTGCACACAAGAGAACACCAGCACTTAAACCTAGCTATGTTTCAGTGCTGAGTGAATGCATACACTGCAGCAGCTGTGCTGGGCTAGCCCAAAGGCCCATGCAGTTCACACTAATCAATGTCTTTCCATTTCCCAGCCCGTTGTATTTCCATTTCCCTACCCCAGCCCAGCCTCTCCTGAAAGCCACAGAACCTTTCAGGAGCTGTAACACCATATGACAAGTGTCAGGTTATGGGACAGGCTCATCTGCACAAACACAAATGAGCAGAGAGATCAGTGACCATCAGCTGAACCCCAATAACCAAATCAGAGCCAACAGAGCAGTGTGGGGGTGAAGCCCAGCAGTTATAGCAGCAGCTCTCTGGATCCCATTACAGACAGACAGGGGGGCACTCCCTACAGGGATATGGGGCTCACTGCAGGGAAAGACATCTTGGGATTGTACAAGATTCCTTCTGGGATGTAGGGGACCAGCCAAAGACAAGGAGGGACTGAGGCAGTTTAGGGAACAAGCATGGAAAAACAGAGGGGAGTGGCTGTGTGTGTGTGTTGGTCTAAGCACCAACAACTGGAATGGGCTCTGGGTCTCAGTGCCAGCAACTGGTGCAGTCCAGTGGCCAGCTCCTGGATAGGCTGAGGCTGTCTGTGTGTTCCCTGTGTGTTCCTTCAGGCCTGCTGGGAACTCCTGCTCAGCCTCCTGTCTGCCTGGGCCTGGGGACATGGAGCTACAGCAGCCTTGCCTCTCTCACACACAGCACCAGATCTGCTAACTCTGAATGACAAGGAGTTCCATGTCATACCTGTAGGCTGGATAAAGAATAACTCCTTTCAGCTGATAAGCTCTGTTGGATGTCCTCCAGTTCCTCTCTTGAAAGAAACACTGAACCTTTGATCCCTACTCATCCTTTTCCACAATGTTCACTGTATTACAGATTGTTCTCATATTTGTCCTCAGCCATCTCTTTTGCAGTCCAAGAATTTAGAAAAAGTATACTCAGCCTTAAAACTTACGTTAGTTTATTGGCATTTCATTTAAAAAAATATATTTATTACTTGTTGACTTTAGAATAGCAAAAAAGCTCTGAATAAAATGTACCCAATTTAATTCTTTTTAATACATGCAGCTCTGCCAGATCGTATTTTATGAAAACTGTCTGTATTTCCCCCAGCAAAATTCAAACTAACACAGACACTAACAATCAGGTGAAGAAATCAAAAGCCCTAAACCTCCCTCCTCTGATTAACCCTGTCATCTGTATAATTTTACAGAGTTAGGATGTAGGGAGATGTTTTCAGATGTTTAGTGGTGGCAAACAGAATAAAACTGAAATGCCATCCTTACCTGGCCTGTGCCTGTTGCCTGCCTCAGCAGAAAGGGAACCTCCTTGAGCCCTGCGAGATCCAACTTTACCCCCAGTGCCACCTGGGTAGTGATAGATGACAGATGCTGAGCACAACCCCTCAAGGGCAGCTGCAGAGAAAAGAAAAAAAGCCAACAGATTAGTAGAGACATTTGCAAGAAGCGAAGTTATCCTGTGGAAAAGTCCATTTACACAAACAAAATATGCCTGAAATTGGAGGTCTAATGACAAAGGCCATGGAAAATTCTGAGATATCCAATGTGCTTTTCACCTGTGTGTTCACCCTCAGAGCTCCCATTGCCCCAACCCTACCAAAAGAATTTGCAGGAGTAAGAACTTGTTACAGTACAGGAAGCTCACATGAAAAGTACTTAATCCAACTGGATGCAATTCCACAAAATCAGGTAAGATGCCAAGAGAGATGACCAAGGTAAGGCCACTCTCTCATCACCTCCAACAGGTTCATGCCCACTGGGGGAGGCTTCTAGTGGGAAAAGGGAAATGTCATCTTCCTTGAGAAGGAAGTACCAGCACAGATAGATCAACATCAGCTCCCTGGAGAGGCAACACAGAAATCCTGCTGGAAGCACATACAGTGAAAGAAGGTGTCTGTGAACAGCACACATCGATTTATTGAGGATAAATCAGTCTTTGGCAACCTCACTGCCTCCTATGAGGAGATGACAAGCTCAGCACACAAAGGAACAGCAGTGGATGTTGTGTATTTTCGCTTTCAAAACATCTTTGGACATGGTCTCACAGAACGCTTGCAGCCAAATCAGGAAGACTGGGATAGCTGGCCTATAAAGTAGGTAGAAAAACAGCTCAGACTCAAAGGTTTGTGATCAGCCAAATGGCTGCCTGTGACCAGTGGAGTCCCTCAGGGGGACAATACTCATGCCTTTATGAACTGCCATTAACTGGATGATTGCATGGAGCACCACCCAGAAACTTCCTGGGTGACATCAGACTGGGGGGAACAGTAGGGCAGGCCTTCAATGCAGAGAGAATTTGCCAGGCTGGAGACAGGGGCTAGCAGGAGCCTCATCCCAAACAAGGCTGGTGGGACGCCATCAGAAGGGCTGGGGGACTGGAGTTCCTGGCATATGAGAAGCAGAGAGAACTGGGCTTGCTCAGCCTTACAGAACAAGAGGCTGAAGGTTGATGTTCCTGCTGCTTTTAAAACACCCAGTGGGAAGGTAGGGAAGAGATGGAGGCAGTGACCAGATGACAGTCAACACAAGTGGACACAAGATATTCTGCTTTAAGCTATGACCAATTTATGTTTTGTTGTTGGGTTTTTTCAAATTATAACCAGCAAAATGTTAGAACAGGTTGCTCAAAGCCTGTAGAACTTCGTTAAATATACCTGAAATTCAACTGGACAGGTCCCTGAACAACCTGATTTAACTGCATGCGATATAAGGAGGAGATCAGACTTACAGACTTATCAAATTATTTGGATTGGAAGAGTCCTCTGGAGGTCTCTAGGCAGAATTTGAAGAATCCTAAGCCACTTAAGTTTTTCGAATTGTAGAAGGAAAGAAGTGGGAGGTCAAAAGGTGTTAAGGTTTTCATAGTATGTAATCTACAGGGCCATTAGGAAGACAAATTGGTTTCCTTATGGAATGAGAAAGCAGAACTGGAGAAAATTATTGTCCTGAAAGGGTATGAAATTGAGAAGCAGAAATTGTGCTCAAAGATCATTTTGTATCATTTGTATGGCCAATAAATAACAAAAAGCAGGTATGAAAAAAAAGGAGGGAAAAGATAGAGGAAAGGCAAGAGAAAAAAGCAAATCCTAGGACCTAACATGAAAGGAAATTATGCCAGAGTCACTTGCAGCTTTGAGAATTGTAACGGCAAAAATCTTTTCCCAACAGTCCACAGTGAACACCCATAGGAAATATTTTTAAAACATTAAAAATTATTTTGTATACAACCCAGTGAATAAAAATCAAATACTTTCCAAGGAATCATGAAAAAATCAGACATGATTTTTTTAAAGTACCTGCTTTACTACAGTAACACAATTTATCCTATTTAGGCTTTCCTAAACACATTCCTTTCTCATGTCTTATTGACCAATTTTTGCTTCAGCTTAATTCTTACTCACACCTGATATCCAGATTTCAGTCATCACTAAAATCATTACAACTGTTCACAATGGAAACTATAGAGGATAGTTTGATTTACTTGGGTTTAGCTACTGCCACCACCTAACCCTACCTCCAAGCCACAGGAAGTCGTTGACAGAGCGCAGCAGCTCCACTGCCATGTGATAATGCACCAAGGAATCCTGCAGCATCCCAGCCTGCAGGCACAGGTCACCCACGTGCTTCCGCATCCGGCCCTGGCAGCGCTTCTTGTAGTGCCTGCAGAATGAAAGGTGCACCTCAGTTACTGGCAGGGAATGCTTGGCTGGGGTAATAAACACCTCAAGTCAGTTTTCTTTCCTCTTTAATAGCAGATCAACATTTGGTTTGCTCTTTGCCTCTAAGCAAATATGAATGCTAACTAACGTAATATGCAAAAGGACCAACAATTTGAGGATATATTGGAAGAAAGCAACATATCACATGTTTTGGCTACACAGCATTTACACACCTAGAGTCACAACCCCTGAAAACCTCCAAAGCAAGGTTCCTGCAGACTACACTGAGTATTTGGCTGCCTGTCCATAGCTGATGTGCTGCTTTTTTGCTTTTGCAGTACACCCAAAAGCTCATTGTTAAGCCAGGGTGGTCTCTTGTTCTGCCTTTTTCCGTTCCCTCAGTAGGGGATGGATTGTTCTTGTGCTTCCAGGAAGCTGTACTTGAATAAATCCCAGAACCCCATGGATGCTTCCCATGGAATCCCTCACATTTTGGCTCTGAGCATATTAAAGCTGACCTTTCCAAAATCCTGCTCTGGGCCTCTGTCTCCTCTGCTGGGACCCTCTCCACACACAGCCCAAAGGTATCAAGGCCCCAGAACCCCCCCAGATCTCACAAACCTCCCCCTGCTCCCAACTCCCTTCTTTTAAAGGGATGGTGAGTGAAAAAGCACCATCACTTCAGGCAACAGCTGACAGGTGATGGGTGATGTTCCTCCCAAATGAACAGACAAAGCCTATTGAATATATTCAACAGACACCTTGATACAGCTGAAAAGGCAACTTGGGCATAAAATCTGTGTGATAAAGGCACTAATCTTAATGTTTTATTTATTTTTCAGTACATTTCAGCTAAAGAAATATAACAGATCCAAAGGAAGACACATTGGCCTTGGAAAGCACCTTGGTTCAAGTGATAATTCAGAACAACTCTGCTCTCCCAAGTCCATGAACAATCCCCCTGCTCTTCCTCCTGCAAAAGTATTCCCTGGCAAGAATGTCCTTGCACTATAATTATGAAGTTGTTTTATGAGGAAGAAATTTAAACGTCAACTTAGATATGTTATTAATTTATCTATGTTACTTTCAGTAGTATACTCTGTTGTTCTACCAGTGTCTTCTAAGTACATACAGAGAGGTATGCAAGTTCACTTTCCACACATCACACCAAGGAAAAATAGACTCTTATTTCTTTGGATAGTTTAAACTAAAATAAAAGTCTCTCAATAATGAAATTTTAATTAGAATAATTGCTGCAGATGTCATTCTTTATTGTATACATGAAAACCCAAGAAACTGGTAAAAATACAAAGAACCATCTTGGATTGACATGGCTGTAAAATTTGAGTTTTTAGGAGATGTAATGATAATTTTTCAATTTAATTAATTTCATCAGAATAGCTGTTGAACAGGTTGCCCCCAGAAGCTGTGGATGCTCCATCCTGGAAGTGTTCCAGGCCAGGTTGGATGGGGCTTGGAGCAACCTGGGATAGTGTGTCCCTGTCCATGGCAGAGGGGGTGGAACAAGATGATCTTTAAGGTTTGTTCCAGCCCAAACCAGCCTGTGATTTTTTAAAAAGTTACTGAGACTATTTGAAGTTAACAACTTTAACAAAAAAGAAACCCAAAAAACCCTAGGGTTACACCCACTCTCCAGATGCTGAACTCTTACTCCCTAGAGCAAAACCTGAATGTAAGAGGAATGCCAATGTTTTGGGATTGGGCCGTGGGGTTTTTTTCAAGTAAAGAACTTGCCAACGGACCTTAGAGATGAACTGAAACAGCACTGAAATAATCTCCATAAGGCATCTGAACAATCTGTCTTCATCAAGTCTGTAATGTAGAAATTATAAAAGGAAAAGAGGCACAGAACATATGAAATACAAGGTTAGGAATAAGGACATTCCTTTATTTCCTTTAGATTTGAAGGCAGAAAGGCCAGGAGGAATGGCAAGAATCCAAACAATTACATGTTAGTGGTTTATTTGCCTTCAAGGCTATCAGTTTGGCTTGGACAGTTTACACCAAAGAGAAGCATCTTTTCAGCCACCAAATAATGTCTTATTCCTTGTAGTTGGTTTGGAAACAGGAGATGAAGAGAAAGTAACTGATTAATATGGATGGGGGACAGAAATTGAAAAAGAAGTACAGACAATGGCCTTGCAAAAACTAAAGAGAAAAGCTATCAGAACCAGTGTTATTGTCTACAAATAAAAAGGAAATAATAAAAGGAGACAAGAAATATGTCTCCTATTGCTTCCCTCCCTCTAAAAAGTTACAAATAATTCCTCTATAAATGTTTGCACTTTTCTGATCTATCACACCATATTCACAATTGATGCGAAGGTGTTGACATTAAATGAAGCTCAATACAACTGTTGTTCTTTTTCTTTCAGATGTGTCGGAACTGGAATATTTGTCTTTTATTTTTCAACAAACGTGTATTTTATAGATCTTTTAAGAACAAAAAAGCAAGAAAATTCAAAATGAAAGCTAAAGCTGCCCTGTATGAACTATGGAAGGGCACCAAATCTTACCAAGATTCAGTCTGAGCTTTGAGTTATAGAAAAATAACTCCATCAAAAAGTTCCTTTGTAATCTGGAATCAGCATTGCACAGGAGAGTTTAAATTGGTTATAAATCATTTTTCCACTCTCTGCACTCTTGCAATTTAGATTGAAAATAACACTGTAAATGTTATATTGCTTTCACTTTTTTTTTGTTGTTTTTTACATAAGTAGTGGAATTGGAGAATCACTGTTTCCTTATACGGTTATAATTCCTTTCAAAGATGCCACTGCTTCCAATTCTCTCTCTCTACACTTTAAAGCAATCTTTATGTTTATGAACAAATTAAAGTTCTTATTCTCTCAAAACTATACTTTATAAGTGTTCTTCCAGGTTTTGCAGCTAGATGATTAAGCTGATAAATATGAGTCTTACAGGAAAGGAAAAGAGATGATGCCTGACTCCTAAATCAGGACCTGATACCAGAATAGTTTTGATCACACTGCCTTCACCACCAGCTCTTCCTAACCTAATTCTGCTGCTGATTTATGCCCACGTCAATATATCTGAAGTTTGAAGGAATTTATTCACCCAGACATCAATAAACATTGCTCATAAAAACACTGTTCTTTGGGAAACTCTCCTTATTTATAGACAAACAGATAAATTATTCCTGGTGATGAAGAAATTTACTATTAATTATTCAAAAACTGAATTCACTCCACCTATTTTTAGGCTCTTCAAGGTATTGCCAAGGCAGGATCCATCTCTTACAGTCCCTGCAAGTCTTTGGCATCCTCTTGGAAAATATTTTCTCACTAATGATAGTGTAAGTTTGTACAAAACAAACGTGTAAACTGTCTTAATTAGGCATTCACAATGAAGTACAATGAATTCAATCACTTCAAGTATGTCCAAAAAGACAAAAGGCAAAGACTTCATTGAAACGAAACCCACTCTCCACAGACAGCAAAACTTAATTCACTTCACATTTGGGAAGTCTCTTTCTAAAAAATCTAGTATCTACAATATCAGGCCCTTAAAATCATGTCCCAAGGGATTCGTTGTTTCTTCATGTTTCTTCAATGCATCCTGGGGTACAACTTTAATGGGAAAAAAAGTCCCTATGTACATATACATTCATATATATATATATATGTGTCTCACCACAAAATCATGATTGCTTGTTGTAATACTGATCAAGTTTTGCTTCACAGCTTTAGCTGAAGAACCTGAAAGTGAGAAGCTTACAGATGTCTTCTCTCTCATTTTTTTTTTAAACACTGTTTAAATATTTTGGTTCTCTCCTGCTTAATCCTAATCTATCTGGGGACAGGAAGCCCACATGAATTAACAACCACCTCCTCTAAGGTAAGAGACAACCTTTTACTAGGCCAGTTCCTTACAGCACCCTACTGCCAAAAGCAGTTCCTATTAATTTTTCCTCTAGATCATTTACAACATTAAATTTCAAAGAAGCACCTGAAGTCCCCCCCTACAAAACCCCTTCCTGATGCACTCAGAAACATCCCCAGGGAAGGCAGTGCCACCTCATGCAGGACCACCCATGGAATGCTCCTTGGTGTCAGTCACCCAAACTCCTCTTCTGAAGGGCTTCACCACAGGGAAATATTCCACTGACTACAGAACTACTTTAAAATCGTATTTTCTAAAGTTAATTGGGTTAATGCTGTACCAAACGCACTCATATTCACAGGAATCACCACAATCATGACCAGTGACCAACGCAACCACTTCAAAGGGGAAGACAATAAATCTGTTCTAGGAACTACAAAGAACTAGATTTCCATTTCTGCCTTATTTGCTCTATAGGATATGTGCTTTATTCTTTCATCTCCAGCTCTTTTCTTCTATCCCAGCATAATTTTATGGAAAATTCAGTGCAACAGCATTATATTTCAAGACAGAATTTATTTTCACTACAAACCATCCAGAAACAAGTTTGCCGTAATTTCTGGATCCTCAAAATTTGGCTAAATTTAAAAACAAGAAACATGCAAAATCAATTCTCAAAAGTGTATTCATGCAAAATGCTCCAACAAAAATTTCCATCAAGTTCTACTAATTCCAGTTAGCATGCAGAGCTATAGGTATCACCAATCATAACATTATCCAGACTTAAAGAGACACAGCTACAGCAGTTGATCAACTGCCAGAACTTTTGAATTTGGACATCAAACACAGGCAGCAACAGCTTCATGGCTTTGGAGCTTAAAAAATAAAGCAAATTCCAGAGGCCAGCAGCCACCTAAGCAGACTATGTGTGTCCTACAAAAAAACTCAGCACTGCTACCAAATATAATTGCCAAATGCGCCAAAAGGGGGCAACTGCAGTGGTGAGGCTCCAGCAGCAATTATTTTTGTGTGTACTGAAAAAATAAAGATAAAAAGCAACACTAAAATATGCAATGAAGGCGAAGTGGAGAGGCAGGACATGGGAGAAAAGCTAACTATTTTCAAAGATAGACAATCACATCCTACCTTTTTAGACCCAACAACAAACTCACAGGGCAGTATGAGAGAAGAAGGGGGGAAAAAAAACAGAAAGGAACAAAACAGAAATTAGAAAGACAGAGAACAGAAAGAAAATTAACAGCCACATACACATACTGAGATCATAAACTTTGATAAATCAGTGCACAAATCCCAACTATGACACCGTGTAGAGAAAGACACATCTATAAACAGGGCCCACATCCTCATCCCTCCACAGCATTAAATGATGCCAGTATTAAAAAAGAAAGAACCTAAGACACAAACTGATGTAAACAACATTAAAATGAGCTTATCCAAATATATTTGCAATCATACTAAAGTATGTTTATTTTTAGCTGAAAACAGAAATAAAATAGAAAACTTAAAACAAAGAGGATTTTCAGTATTTCTGGCACATACATTTCCTAATTTTCAGTTTGTAGAACGTTTTTATCATCATGAGAACACGTTTCCATTGTTCTCCATCAATCTCCCAGCCTCTACAAATAACTAACAAGTGTAACTGATTTCAGAAACTTTTTCAATTGTCCTCAGCAGCCCTGTGACCACATTAGTATTTTATCCAATTTACAGCTGAAGAAACAGAAAGAAAAAATAAATCAATTTGCCAAAATTATCTCTTGGCTGAATGCTCCAGGAATTAAACCAAGCTCAGCCTCTCAGTCCTACAATTTCTGTTTAACAGGACAACCTTTCTTCAAAACATTTTAAGACTTAATCCCTATTTTTAATACATAAAGTTTTCTACGAGTCAAAAAAAGTTTTACACAAAAATTCAGTGAGTTTGTGTATGTTGTCATCTCAGTTAGTTCTGGTAATGTGTCTCTCCTGCTCAATACATTAGCAACTTGCAAGAGACAAAGATCATCCTCACTTTTCCCAAGAATTATCTTACTTGAAATAATAATTCATCTTCCTAATTTATGAACTTTGCATCTTAAAAGAAGCCAATTGATTGGCTTCCATGGCAATTATCATGCAACCAAGCTAATGAAAGTCTTCTAACTGGGTGAGGGAGAAGATCAGGCTTATATATGTATCCCTGACCATCACATATGTATTAACCTTAATATTTGACCATAAAATACCTGGAGGAGAGTTATCTTTTAAGATACAAACTATGTTCAATAGTTTTACTTAGTCTTTAAATCACGATTGGAATTATGTGGCCCATGTCAATTCTTAACATATTTTTCCTCTAACTATCATCCTAATTGATTCAGGTTACAGCTGCACTACACATTTAATTAGACCTTTGCTACACACTGCCATTAAATTTCATTTTAGAAGCTATAGGAAAATATGCCCTTATTTAGCCTAAGTAGGTATGCCCAATTACAGCAGCAGAAACACACCCCCTGTTACAAGAAGAGAGTGTGTCTTCTCTGCCACCTATTTAATGCAGAGCATTTGTGGGTTTTTAGTAATTGGTTACACACTGACTGGGAGGTCGGGATACATTATATACAAAAATTGCAAATAGACAGAAAGTACATAAAAAAAGATCAAGAGACTTTCTTTGCCTTTAACCCTTTAGAAATTTCCACCTAGAAAAAGCTAGAAAAAGCTGTTTCATTTGCCTCAATACCATCATGTTTTTATTTCTTTCTGTAGAATCCTTATGCTGACAGACTCAAAACCAACAAAGTAGCAAAAGTTGTTCTACCAGATGTTCTCATACCCACTTTCTGAGTGCAAACAACCTTGAGCCCTCCCTGAACAGAATTACAGATCCAATCTTGCAAAAACAGAAACTGGCCTCTATTGAAGAAGGTCGTTCCTAGCCCTGTCTTTCCCTGGTATGCAGTGCTTTCCCTCAATTAGTCTATCTGTCACTGTAGAAGGGAAAGTGCTAAAATAAAATCCTGTGAACTGCAATCCAAACAGTAAAAAACTCACAAGTAATAAAATGCAATGTTATTATCACCAACTCTCATCCAAAAGACTTTGGCTTGAAAGTGTAAGTTAGTTTAACAAACTGATCTGAGTTCAAGCTTATTCAATGGACCTGAGTTTCTGCTTTAGAACAGAGGGCAGAGATGCATCAGGCTACATGAAAGGTGCCTAGAAAGCTTCCTGTCCAGAGAAGCTAGGAACATATTTTCATTCAGCTTTCTGAAGTTTTAATGTATAAACTCTAAGTTTTAAAACAATCCAAAAGTACTAACTCCACAGCAAAACAGAACTGAAGAACTTTCTTACCATTGAACTGAAAAATTAGAATATTTAACACCTTTTCCTCAAGAAGTTTTGTGCAGCAAACATTTCAAGTACATCCATTGATCCAGACTTAATGAAAACCTGTTTGGTATTCAAAGCTCCCAGCAAGGGTGTATGCAGAGCTGAGCCAGTGATTAACTCTGGGGTTTCCCTGTGTCTACACAGGCAGGGTCACACACCTTCCATTCTGCAAAGAACTGAAGCATCACACTGAATGTGTTTGAACTCCTCACTGCAACAGCATCAAATACCTGCTTGGAGATGTGTGGGCACACCTTCTGCTGTCACTCGAGCTCCCCACCAGTTCAGAACTTCACAAGGAGTATTTCCCACTAGTTACAACACAGCCACTGCTCAGAAATAAGTCATTTATCTAAGAAACTGATTTCCAAATTACAATCTTTAGAAGACACAACTGAACAGCAGAATTAATTTTGATTTTGAGATTCCTGACCAACAAATGTCATTTTCTACCTACTTGGAAAAGGAAATTTTGATTACATTCAGCCAAATTTCATTCAAACTGAGTAATCAAAGACAAGATTCTAAAAAGGCTTATCCAGTCTTCACAACTTTACCACCCACACACAAATGCAGTAACACAGTAATTCATATTGATAACTGAATAATAGTGCAGGGACAAACCAGGGACCAACAAGTCAGAGCCAGTTCAAGTGCCCACCAAAGAGGAGCAGAGCACTTGGCGGTCTTTCAAGCAACCACAGACAATTTACAAAAAGGCTTCAAACTAATTAGAAAGCTGGGATACTTTCTTCCAGTTTCCAAGGCCAGGACTAACTATGCAGGCAGAGCTGATGAATGTGATCTAAAAGCTTCACAAACCTGCCTGGATACCTCTGAGCTTTTATACACACTAATAACCTCTGCTGGCATCCCTACAGTACAACACAGATTTAAACACCACTATTTCCACACACAGCCTGAGTTTTGATAGGGCTTCCCCACTGTCTTTGCCAGGACAAAAGGTGGTTAATTCCATCCCCTGGATTTGACTGCAAGCAGCAGAGTCAAACAGATTTTGCACCTGCCTGTAGCTATCAAGCCAGAATTACTTATCCCTTGCACAGGAGCTATGCAACACAAAAATCTGAGATGAGTATGCACATGAGGAGGAAGGAAAAATGGGGGGAGAAAACTCAAACATAAAATAAAACAAACAGGTAGCAAAACAAGACAGGTAAAAAGCAATAACAAGTAATTACATAAAACAAAGAAGGACAGGGAAAAGATGCTGGGCTTCGTCATCAAAATAAACAGTCATTGTCTCATAGAATGAAAACGTAGACAGAGGTTTAAAGGAAAAAATACAGTAAGAAGGATTAGTCAAATATAACTCAACATAATATAAAAGTAGTTCCATTGATGCTAACTGAATTTTTTTTATTAGTACTGTGTATCTATAAAACATTGGAAGTTTTCCAGCAAAAAGTCTCATTACAGCAGAATCTGTCAAACCACTCCTGTGACTTCTTCCTGCTATTTGATGAGCTTCATCAATTAAATGTATAAACAAGCTCAGAACATCAAATATAGGGAGACTACAAGTTAAATTCTCTTAAAACTACAGCAGGCAGACACAGAAAGATCAGGGCACAGCCTCTGCTGGAACAAGGCTCACCTTGTCATTTCTAATAGGCATATCCTAAAGGCTGGCAAGTGCCACAGTTGTGTTTTTTTAAGATCTGTTAGCTGACAAAAGTAGCTGCTTACCTACTATCGGTGTCCAGACCTACAAAATCCTTCTTCTCAAAAGGAACACAGAGCAGGGGGATCTTGTCTCCAGACTTATCAGTGGCTCTGTCAAGACGCTTGGACTCCAGCACTATGAAAAGGGACTCGATGAAATCTTCTATTCTCTTCTCCACAGTTTCACACTCGTCATAACTGGGATAAAACGCTACATCTGTGCGGGGCTGCTCTGCAATCTCTCCTTGAAGCCCAAAGACAAACAACCGGGAATCGTAGAGAGTAGAGCCATACATTTCCTTCTGAAGATGGAATTTTTCAAAAGTCTGAGGCCATTCCTTCGCTGAAGAGCACTCCGTGATGGTGATCAGCCCCACGACTTTGCGGTGTGTCTGGAAATCCCCCCACTCGTTGTTCTCCGGGGGATAGTGGTGCCTGTAGCGGATGTAGAGCACTCGCTGCGAGTCGCGCACATTAACTTGGTTCACGGCTGAAATCCGCTTGTAGATCCTGAAAAAGCTCTCTTCAGGTACAATGCCAATGGGCTGAACCACGACCAGGAGGGTCTGATGATCCTCAGCACACTGCATGTAGTCAGGAACACTCATTTTGCATCAACTGCAGGCTAGTGAAAGAAAAATGCATATTATTTTTTAACGTTCAGAAGAAGTATGCGGGATTGCTGAATCAAACCAGGGCTTCAGTGCTAAACACTTCTGCATCCTGAATTTCTGTGCTAAAATACTACTGTTTGCTTCATTATTAAGCTTAATCTTCAACCATGCAACCTACTGATGTTGCACTGTGCACAAGGAGTACTTTTAGTCATCTATCAAACAAAAATCTGTAAATAAGGGTTTTCCAAGGGAATCTCATTCCCTGTCAGCTACACAAGCCAGCTCGCACAAGTCTCTACAACAGCCACTGGGCAGAAATACCAGCTCAGAAGAGCCTGTCAGACTCACGCTCTTCAGTCCCATTTTCTTGGGGTAAGATGCAAAATTGTGTGGAGTGAGATGCGAACAAGCACCAAATCAGGATCACCAAACGTTACACAGCTGTCAGTGCTTGCACGTGGCCAAGCAGAGGAAAATCAGGAACAGAACACCTATTTTTGAGGAAAAGCGAGGTCTTGCTTTCTCAAAACACACATGGGTAAGGATCAGATAATGTTTTCTGCCTTTACACTTAAGTATTTAGAATCCCTTTTCTTCTGAGCTCTCTAAAACTGGTTACTGCACTACCAGCTGAGTCTTGAAAGAAGATGCACATCCCTGAGTCCTTTCATGTCTGAGACCTCCGGGACACCACTGATCCCTTCGTGAATTTCAGCTCCAAAGCCCTGAACCATAAATATCACCAAAAAACTCAAAAAAACCCACAAACCTCCACAAAAACAAACATACGGACAAAGCAAAACAAAGCAAACACATCTCAGCTTTAGACTCGACACAATTGGTTTTACAAGCAGAGTTCCGAGCCCAGGGGGACATAGGTGACAGAGAAGCAGCTGCCTTGAGAGAAGGAGCTCCTGAGCACTACAGACCATGCTTCCCTTCTCCCACCGAACTGCCCGGGGTCTGCCCAGCAGCCCCATTCCCAGGGGTGCAGCCCCATTCCCAGGAGAGCAGCCCCATTCCCAGGGGAGCAGCGCTGTCCTGACACTTCTCCCCGGCAGAGGCCGCAACGGGTGGGAGCTGCCCCCTTTCCCTGTCCCCGGGGCTGGCCAAGTTTAGCAGGGAAAACGGATGAACCGTAGAAGAGCCAAGCGCAGCAGAGGCGCGGCAGGGGCGCACCCCCCCCTGAGCCCCGTCAGGGGCAGCCAAAGGCGCGGGGAGCTGTCCTGGGGGGGAGCGGCTGCCGGGTGGGAACAGGGGAAGGGGCACTGACAGCCCTGGCAGGAGCCGGGCTTTGGGCAGCGGGGGCGGGCGGTAACCGGGGAGGGGGCACTCACAGCCGGGACAGGAACCGCTCTAGGACAGGGGGACGCGGCTGCCGGGCGGGAGGCGGGGAGGGGGCACTCACAGCGGGGACAGGAGGACGCGGCTGCCAGGAGGGAAGCGGGGAAGTGGCACTCACAGCCGGGACAGGGGGACGCGGCTGGCGGGGGAAGCGGCACTCACAGCCAGGACAGGAGAACGCGGCTGCCGGGTGGTAAAGCGGCACTCACAGGCGGGATAGGGGGACGCGGCCGGCGGGGGAAGCGGCACTCACAGCCAGGACAGGAGAACGCGGCTGCCGGGNTCCAAGGGAATCTCATTCCCTGTCAGCTACACAAGCCAGCTCGCACAAGTCTCTACAACAGCCACTGGGCAGAAATACCAGCTCAGAAGAGCCTGTCAGACTCACGCTCTTCAGTCCCATTTTCTTGGGGTAAGATGCAAAATTGTGTGGAGTGAGATGCGAACAAGCACCAAATCAGGATCACCAAACGTTACACAGCTGTCAGTGCTTGCACGTGGCCAAGCAGAGGAAAATCAGGAACAGAACACCTATTTTTGAGGAAAAGCGAGGTCTTGCTTTCTCAAAACACACATGGGTAAGGATCAGATAATGTTTTCTGCCTTTACACTTAAGTATTTAGAATCCCTTTTCTTCTGAGCTCTCTAAAACTGATTACTGCACTACCAGCTGAGTCTTGAAAGAAGATGCACATCCCTGAGTCCTTTCATGTCTGAGACCTCCGGGACACCACTGATCCCTTCGTGAATTTCAGCTCCAAAGCCCTGAACCATAAATATCACCAAAAAACTCAAAAAAACCCACAAACCTCCACAAAAACAAACATACGGACAAAGCAAAACAAAGCAAACACATCTCAGCTTTAGACTCGACACAATTGGTTTTACAAGCAGAGTTCCGAGCCCAGGGGGACATAGGTGACAGAGAAGCAGCTGCCTTGAGAGAAGGAGCTCCTGAGCACTACAGACCATGCTTCCCTTCTCCCACCGAACTGCCCGGGGTCTGCCCAGCAGCCCCATTCCCAGGGGTGCAGCCCCATTCCCAGGAGAGCAGCCCCATTCCCAGGGGAGCAGCGCTGTCCTGACACTTCTCCCCGGCAGAGGCCGCAACGGGTGGGAGCTGCCCCCTTTCCCTGTCCCCGGGGCTGGCCAAGTTTAGCAGGGAAAACGGATGAACCGTAGAAGAGCCAAGCGCAGCAGAGGCGCGGCAGGGGCGCACACCCCCCTGAGCCCCGTCAGGGGCAGCCAAAGGCGCGGGGAGCTGTCCTGGGGGGGAGCGGCTGCCGGGTGGGAACAGGGGAAGGGGCACTGACAGCCCTGGCAGGAGCCGGGCTTTGGGCAGCGGGGGCGGGCGGTAACCGGGGAGGGGGCACTCACAGCCGGGACAGGAACCGCTCTAGGACAGGGGGACGCGGCTGCCGGGCGGGAGGCGGGGAGGGGGCACTCACAGCGGGGACAGGAGGACGCGGCTGCCAGGAGGGAAGCGGGGAAGTGGCACTCACAGCCGGGACAGGGGGACGCGGCTGGCGGGGGAAGCGGCACTCACAGCCAGGACAGGAGAACGCGGCTGCGGGGTGGTAAAGCGGCACTCACAGGCGGGATAGGGGGACGCGGCTGGCGGGGGAAGCGGCACTCACAGCCAGGACAGGAGAACGCGGCTGCCGGGTGGTAAAGCGGCACTCACAGCCGGACACGGGACGCGGCTGCCGGGGGAAGCGGCACTCCCAGCCGGGACAGGAGCCGCCCCGCTGCCGCCGGAACTGACGGCAATGGCCGCTCCGCCCCGCATGCGCGCCGGGCCATGGCGGGAGAGTCCTGAGCGGAGTGGGGCAATTTTCCGCCGCCGTCCGCGGTGCTGCTGCCGGGGCTTCCACGGGGACTGGAAGCCTCTGCCTGTGAACACGAGGCATTCCTCCAAGCGGAACGCGTTAAAGGAGGGGATGAATGACTGATTCACCTGGATGGTAAATTTCAGCCGACTGTGTATGAAAACTTAAAGGGCTCTAGCCCTTAGAACGAAGTGAGCTTTCCTGGCATTCCCGAATCCCGAAATTGGTCTGGTGTCATAGAATCATCCAGTCTAACTCTCAACCCAGCACTGCTACTGTAACCTCAAAACCTCATCACCGGACTCAGATGCCTCTTAAATCCTTCCAGAAATGGTGATTCCACCACCCCCCTGGGCAGTGTATTCCAATGCCTGACCAATCGAACAGTGAAAGAAAAAAAAAATTCTAATACCTAATCTACATTTCCCCTGTCTCAGCTTAAGTGCGTTTCCTCTGGTTCTCACCATTGGCACAGCAAGAGGCCGGCCCCAGCTCACTACAAGCTCCTTTGAGGAAGTTGTAGAGAGGAATGAGGTCCCCCTGAGTCTCCTCAAGAAAAGAGAGACCTTCCTCTGAGAGAATTCTCAGTCATGTACCTTAAATGATAAAATAATGAAAACTCTGGAAGTACAAAAACTCCGGAAGTATGAGCCTTGTATGACAGTTCAGGTGAATTTCTGGTGGAGGATGTGGGAACCTAAATGATGTTCAGTGAGGCCAAAGTGCAAGATGCTGCACTTGGATGACCAACCCCTGGTATCAACACAGGTTGGGGAATAAGTGGATTGAGAGCAGCCCTGCCAAGAAGGACTTGGGGGTGCTTGTGGATGAGAGGCTGGACATCAGCTGGCCATGTGTGCAGTTGCATCCAGAAAGCCAAACATGTCCTGGGTTGATCCCCCAGTGTGGGCAGCAGGTGAGGGATGGGATTCTGCTCCTCTGCTCCAGTCTGGTCCTCACTTGCAGTGCTTCATCCAGGTCTGGAATCCCCAGCACAAGAAAAACTCATGGACTTCATGGAGCAGAGCCAGAGGAAGCCATGGAAATCATCAGAAGGCTGAAGTACACCTCCTGTGGAGACAGCCTGAGAGAGTTTGGGTTGTAAGCCTGGAGAAGGGTCCAGGGACACCTTATTGCAGCCTTTCATAAGGGCCAATGTCATGACTTAAAGTAGTAGCACTCCAACAAAACAACTTCAATAGAACTCACAGTGTTTGAAAAATTTGAATGAACAATTGCATTTAGGCAGAATCATAGAATCATTTAGGTTGAAAAAGACCCTTAATATCATCACCAACCTAGTACTGCCAAGTCCACCTCTAAACCATGTCCCTAAGAGTCCCATCTACATGCCTTCTATATCCCTCATGGGATGGTGACTCAACCACTTCCCTAGGCAGATATTTCCAATGCTTGACAACCCTTTTGGTGGAGAGTTTTTTCCTAATATCCAATCTAAACGTCCCCTGGCACAACTTGAGGCCATTTCCTCTTGTACTGTCACTTGTTACTTGGAAGAAGAGATTAACCCTCACCTGGCCATAACCTCTTTTCAGGTCTCCTCAGTCACTATGGCACAAGCTGTGGGCTCCAGGCAGGTCTCTCTGCTTCCCTTGGGTTTCCCCAGTTTGGGAGGTATGAGGAAAAACAACAGCATAAAAGGAACTGAACAAGCTTTAGCCTTGACCTTCAGTTATCTTCCAAAAATGGACATTTCCCAGAGGGAGAGGAGCTGGAGAGATGGCAGCACAAGCTGGGCACAGAGCCTCAGACAGAGGCTGACCAACCCCAGCAGCAGCACGGCCTTAGGGCCAGAGAGGGGTGGGGTGTACTCAGCCCGGTCAGCTCCCGCTCCCTTTGTCCGTTTGCTGGGGACAGTGACACAGAGAGGCAACTACACCTGGCAAGCTCTCAGCTGCTAGAGGGGAAAAGAGGCTCTGAGGAGCTCAGCAGGTCCTTCACCTGTGCCTTCCCACCACCAAGATCAATATCCTCAGAAATCCTGGTCGTTTGATGAGGGTTTATTTGTATATTGAAATCATGAAAGACCTCGTAGTATTGAGAAGAAATTCACTGCTGGAGTAATGCCAGCTGTGTCCACAAGATGTCACAAGACGGTAAGGATCAAAAAGGAAACCGACCCTTCTAGACATCCAGGCAGCATCCCAGGATATTTGTGCTTCCTTTCAAATAAAACATACATACAATGGCCTCACATAAGATGTAATCTCAAGAGTATTATACAGCCTAAGAGATACAGATGATCTGCAATAGCTAACTATAAATGATGTCCCCAAATACAGTAATTTTGCAATTTTATCATGTTGTTATCCTTGCACCAAGGTGCTTCCAACTGCTCATGGTGCAATATTTTATTAATAATTCAGTATCATCTGTAGCCTTGTCCTTATGTATTGGGAAAATTCTGTATAAGATACTAACATTCAGTCAATAAACTCCCTGTGTCTTCCACTCAGTGATTCTTCATGGGTATATTCCTTTCTCCCCTAAATTCCATGTGAATCATGATTATGCATTCTGGAAAAGCTCCTGCTCTACTCTCTCGTATTAAGTAGAGATAATTTAGTGGCCCTTAGCAGATTTCTTACTAATACAGATCATCAGACATGTTGTTTGTGAAGCATACTGGAAACTTTTTGATTGAAACCACTAATGAATTGATGCAAACGATGTGTCATCACTTCTGGGAATGCTCACTTGCCCTGCAGCTCTTACCCAAACAGACACAGGCAAAATTCTGGAACCAACACTCCCAGCAGCAAAACCCCATCCACAAGCACATTACAACCTTCCTACATAGCAGGCCCACAGCATAAACATGGGGAATGTGTTAATAATGAAGATGCAGCCCTATCATCACTTCATATGCCCTCCACAGCTCTGATAAGTATCAGGATGACCAGACATATTTCTTGGTACTGTACTACAGCTGCAGAGGTGTTGAGCAGCCTGTAATTACAGTTTGGGTTAAAAGTTTTGTAGGCAGTGGCCTGTAATTGGGATGCACACAGGAGGTGTCCAGCTGCCATTAACAAGCTCCCCACTCTCCTGTGCCAGCCTGGGGCTGAGGGGCCATGATGAGAGGTGGGGAAGGGGAAGCCCCAGGCTGCTCCCACCTGCGCTGGGGCAGCAGGAATCCACCCAGGTGGGAAGAGTGACTGGAAAGCTGTTGCGTACAAAATGATCTGGTGGAAAAGGACCTGGAAGTGGTGGTTGACAGCAGCTGAACATCAGCCAGTGTGTGCCCAGGTGGGCAAGAAGGCCGGTGGCATCCTGGCCTTGTGTGTCAGCACTAGTGTGGCCAGCAGGACCAGGGCAGTGATTGGCCCTCTGTGCACTGGGGAGGCCACACCTGGAGTGCTGTGTCCAGTTCTGGGCCTATCAATTTAGGAAGGACATTGAGGTGCTGGAGCATGTCGAGAGATGGGACACGAAGGGGCTGGAACACAAGTCTGATGAGGAGCAGCTGAGGGAGCTGTGGGTGTTTAGCCTGGAGAAAAGGACGCTCACGGGCATGGCCTTATCACTCTACAGCCACCTGGTGATCGGTCACAGGTTGGATTCGATGATCTGAAAGATCTTTTTCAGCCTGCTTGACTCTGTGATTATTTGATATGAAGGGACTCGCAGCCGGAGCCTCAGCGCGCCTGGGTGTCCCCGAGCCCGCTGTCCGCCCGCGGAGCGGCGGATAGAGCCCGCAGGGCCCGGGGTGCTCCCCGGAGCGGGCGCGTCCCTGGGAGCGCCCTGGATTGCAGGGAGCTATAGGGAGCTGTAATCCCGGACAGCGAGCGGTTCCCGCTGCTGTGGGGAGCTGTAGTCCCGGCTGTGGGCGGTTCCTGCTGCTGTGGGGAGCTGTAGGGAGCTATAGTACCGGCAGGAGGCGGTTCCCGGTGCTATGGAGAGCTGTAGGGAGCCGTAGTCCCAGCTGTGGGCGGTTCCCGGTGCTGTAGGGAGCTGTAGGGAGCTGTAGT
>VWZS01005954.1:112772-173811 GCA_013397075.1 Rhabdornis inornatus
GCTGTGGGCGGTTCCCGGTGCTGTGGGGAGCTGTAGTCCTGGCTGTGGGAGGTTCCCGGTGCTGTAGGGAGCTGTAGGGAGCTATAGTACCGGCAGGAGGCGGTTCCCGGTGCTATGGAGAGCTGTAGGGAGCCGTAGTCCCAGCTGTGGGCGGTTCCCGGTGCTGTAGGGAGCTGTAGGGAGCTGTAGGGAGCTGTAGGGAGCTGTAGGGAGCTGTAGGGAGCTGTAGGGAGCTGTAGTCCCTACGGCAGCCGCCGCCTACAGCTCCCGGCGGGCCGCGCCCGCGCTGCCGTGGGGACGGGCTGAGATGGCGGCGGCGCGGCTGAGCGGCAGCGAGAACCGTCTGGTGTCGCTGCCCCTGTCGAGGATCCGCGTCATCATGAAGAGCTCCCCGGAGGTCTCCAGCATCAACCAGGACGCCCTGTTCCTCACCGCCAAGGCCACGGTACCGGCTCGCCCTGCCCTGCCCTGCCCTGCCCTGTCCTGCCCTCGGGCCCCCCGCGCCTCCCTTCCCCGGCTGAGGGGCCTCTGCCTTCGGAGCGCTCCCGCGGCCCGGCCGGGCTCCCCCTTCCCTTCTCTGCCCGCGTCTCGAGACTGAGCTGACCTTAAAGCTGCCCTGAGTCTACAGTCATAGAGTGGTTTGTGTCGGAAGGAATCTTAAAGAACATCCAGTTCCAACCCCCTGCCATGGACAGGGACACCTTCCACTATCCCAGGTTGCTGTAAGCCCCATCCAGCCTGGCCTTGGCCACTTCCAGGGATGGGGCAGCCACAGCTTCTCTGGGTAACCTATGCCAGGGCCTCACCACCCCCACAGGGAAGAATTTCTCCTAATATCTGATCTAAACCTACACTCTGTCAATTTGAAGCCATTCCTCCTTGTCCTGTCACTACATGCTCTTGTAAATAGTCTCCATCTTTCCTGTAGACTCCCTTCAGGTACAGAAAATTAATGAGTCTCTGCAGTGAGTGCCCAGTGTATGTGCAGTTACATATGGTGCTTCTGCCTTTAGATAGGGATCAGTGATATGTGTGAATTCTTAGTCTGACCACTCAGTTTTGTTTCAATTTTTTAGGAGCTTTTTGTTCAGTATTTGGCTACATACTCCTACAAACACGGCAGAGGGAAGGAGAAGAATGCTCTGACTTACACTGATCTGTCTCATACAGCAGAAGAGTGTGAGACTTTTCAGTTCCTTGCAGGTATTGGTAACACAAGGGTAAATCCAGCGTCTGCTTTGGAAAATGAAATCTTGGTCTTAATGCTCTGTTTTGTGAAGACCCAGTTTTCCTAATGGTCATTAATCTCCTGCTTGGCATTCAGCTGGAACTCATAAACTACCTCACTCTAAACGTTTTTATGTGAGTGGGGATTTTTCTGCTGCATCTAAACTACGCAGTTATACTGTATACATTTCTCAGGATATTGCCTTAAGCATTTCTTAAATTCCAGTAGTTCCATCTGAAAGCTTTCAGCCTGTTGAAAAAGATCATTGCACATCTTTAGGTGAGAAGTTATGTGGACCAAAAATGACATACAGGAATCTGTAAGTTTTGAGAAAAAGAGCTTCATCATATGGTCCCTGTATGCTTTTAGATACACACACACACACATTTTTACTTGGATTTTATATTAATGCCTTGTTGGCTCTAAGGGAGCTGAGCACCCTGTTTTACACCAAATAATTTACATCAGCAGACAGTAAAAGTTGCCAGCAATTAGTCATGAAATAAAGTCCTTATCTTTGGCTACTTGTACCATAAGTGGGTAACTCCCTCCTACTCTTACAGCTGTGTGTGGGTCAGGCTGACTTACCTGGTTATTCACCTAAGGTTTGTTAAAAATATTAATATTTCTTTTTTTACTTAATTTCATTAGTGGTTTGGATGCAACAGTATTAATGAGGCAATACAAATATTCAAATTGACTATAAAAGCCACAATTCTGCCTTTCAGATATCTTGCCAAAGAAGATCCTAGCTAGCAAATACCTAAAAATGCTTGAAAAAGAGAAGCGAGATGGAGAAGTGAGGGAAGAAGATGATGAGGGTGAGGAGGAAGAGGATGAAGATGCAGCTGTTGGTGACAGTGTTGGATCTTAAGGCCGATGGAGAATTGTTTCATAGTTGGTCCGTTTTCTATTGTATAAAGGATGTTATTTTTGTGACTGAGAATCCAGATGCTGGATATATTTATACACTGAGCCATCTGCTTTTGCTTTAAGAAGTTTAGAAATGGAACTTTATACTTGTTGGAGAATTGAATTCTTCCCTCAAAAACACAGTGGGGTAGGAAGAGACAGTGCAAACCTGACAGCGGAGCTTGGTCAGATGATTTGAAATTACTTTGTCAGACAATCATTACCAAAATTTAGAATTTCTTCCAGGCAGCTTTCAGTTCAAAAGCTCCAAAAATGGACCAAGTCCATTTAAAAAGTCTGTAAAAACAGCCATGTGGGCACCCAGATGGGAGATGAGGAGATCCATCCTAAGACCTAATGTGGTTCTGTTGCTGTGGTGGTAAATGGGGTAGAAAATTATGTCAATATGTGCATCTAGAACCCTTTTCTTGAATGAACTCCACTTTGGCCGTTTCTCTTGCCTGAAAGCACATTGAAGTCTGTTAATTGTGGGTTCTTGAGAATGAGCAGCTCCTTTACCAAGTGAGTGGCAGAGATGGATCTTTCATTTGTTTTTGGTTTGTTTTTCTTTTCTTTTACTACAGAAATGGCAACCGTCCCTTGTAGAACTTCACATGCAACTTTTTAAAATAAACATTTTGTATGAAAACTGACAATGGATGCAGAAGCTTCCTGTAGTTCTTTCCAGTTTCAGTCACACACATGGTCAGTGTGGCAATGTTTGCAGAGTGTCATGGTCAGTCTGAGAGAGAGAAGGGGTGAAAAATGCCCCAGGTAAGCACATCCCCAAGTAAGGAAACGTTAACAGGTAATAAGAACCTCCCTCTCCAAGAAAGCTAGGCAGCAAATCAGCCAGGAATTTGTCTCAGGCAACACCCTAACTTGGAGGGCATGGTAAAGAGTTACGAGAACTGAACAGCTTCTCTTGGGTTGAAGGCACAACCAAACTCAACTTCCCTTAAAACATAGCAGGGAGCTCCAGCATATCCACAGTCCAGCACATTCCATATTCTAAGAAAGCCAAATGGAGCTTAGGCAGGTAGGATCAGGACTGGCAGAGCTACTGAGCCACACCAGAAATGCTCCTAGTATTTTAACAGATCAGAGGATGCTGCGCTGTAAAACATTTTCCTGAAGTTGCCATAAATGAAAATTGTATTGTACATGCAGGAATGCTGCAGTGAGTGCTGAGTAGGGCTGGATCCCTAGGGAAATTCCCAAGGGGATAGAGGCAGAACTAAGCCATTGTTCCAAGAGTTGGCTTTTTTTTTTTTTTTTAAATAAAAGTGCATGGAGATATGTGGGAAACTTGAGTGTGGAATGCTGTTTGGGGGGAGGGAGTGACATTTTTTTGGGAAAGGAAAAAAGATCTACCAGCACAGAATTGCACAGTGATTCTCTAGCAGGAACAGGGAGGAGGGCAACAAGCAAATACCTGAACCAGGGATGGGTCACAACCAAAGAAGAACATCCTCAAACAGCCCTGGCAGGGGTCTGACCACAGCCCCATCCCCCATCCCTGCACCCTGGAGAGAGGAGGCAGGGGCAGAAGGGGACTGGGAAAGGGATGAAAGATGTTTTAATTTTTGACTTAGTTTTTCACCATTTAATTCCACTTAATTTGTCAGTAAATTGTGTAATTTTCCCTGTGGTCACATCTGTTTTGCCCATGGCAGCAACTGCTCAGTGACCTCGCTGTCTGTACCTCAACCCTTGAGCTTTTTAATCCCATTTTCTCCCTCTGTTCAAACTGCATCATTTAACAGGAACTTCCTCAAAAGTGGCCAAGTGTCCTGACCTGTTTAAGGTGGTGTGGGATTCCAGCAGAGGAACACAGGCCAGGGGACACTTTCAAGGATTATTATAGAAATGTTTCTATCTTTTTTTTCCCCTACAACACCAGCTTGTGAGACCCTTCCCCACCCCAGCCAATGCTGCTCAAAGGACATAAAGTTTCCTGAACTTGCCAAAATGACAAAAGAACTGTGGTTACTAAGTTTAAATTACCACATTTCATCCCTCTTAGAAGTTTCCTGTGGGATGATGAACATACTCTGTGAATTCCTGAGCCCAGAAGAATGTGCACACCCTTCTGGATTATTCAGCCAGAATCTTCCACGGGGACTTCAGAGCTGCCAAAATTTGCCACAGCCCTCTCCCAGGCCCTGTATCTGCCAAAGCTTGCTGACATCAAACCAGTGAAGGATTATTTGTTTTCCCCAAGAGCTGACACAGAGCAAAACCTCATCCAATTCGAAGTGGTGTTTCAAAAAACAAGGGAAAAAATAAAGGGAAGAGACAGCTCTGACAGTATTTCATATTGCTGAGTAAAACCAATCTGTATTTGCAGGGTTGGGCTCCCAAAGGAAGCTCCTTGGCATACTTGCAATTCAGGTTGATGCTTTATAGTCACCACCAGGTGACTATAATTTAAATTCATTTAAAAATTGATCACTGTAGGGATTCACTCAGAAAGAAGAAGGGGAAAAAAAGCATTTCAAGCATGTGGCTTCCAAAATGTTCATCTTCCAAAAACAATTCCAGGATTACAACTTGTAAGCAGTTAAAGGAGCAGGGATTGTCTCTGGCTGAGCATGGAGTGGGAGGGAGCACAGGGAAACATCCAAACACAAACAAGGGGAGAAATGTAAGGGAGAGAAATGGACCAGAGATTTCGGGGGTCTCACAGTGCACAAGCAACTGCAGAAAATGGCCAAATATTAAATGAAAAGACATCAAACAATATTTTGTAAAGATGAGGAATTTTATTTAATTGACATACTATGAGGCAAAACAAAATTGACACCATACAAAATAACTTTATAAAATATCATTCACATCATTATTTTGTCAGGAATTACAGCATTCTGAGCTTGTTACAAGTCTTACGTTTTGAGGTGAAAAACACTATGCTAAATCTTTAGTATTACTTGTATATATACAGTAAGAAACCAGAACAGAACCTGTTAGGTTTTTCATGAGTTTATTGCAAAAGTAGTGCAAACTATTTTTACCTTGTTGTAAAACAAACTTAGAAAAGGACCCATCTAAGCTTAAAAACATGACAATAAATGCTCAATTTCACAGCCTTTGAAGCTTCCTTCAACAGTTCTCAACAAAAATTCCCCATCTCTGCACATTTTTAGATTTTCACTGACTTGGGAATGAAGGAGTAGAGGGTGGATCTGCAGCAGGGAGCAGGCCAAGAGCAGTAGAGTCCTGCTCCAACCTGGGGCACTGCTCTTACCCATGGATTTGGGGAATCATCCCCAAAACACCCACCAATGGGGCAGGTTTGGTCACTGTGTGCCCCCATTAATCAACTGCCCCTTTCCACACTCATATCTGAGAAAAGAGTCAAGAAAGCAGAACGAGCCAAAAAAAAAACCCCAAAAAACAAAAAAACAAACAAACAAACCATAATTAAGAATTAGGAACATATATTGTCTATTTTAGGAATATAGTATCCTTTTCCTCCTTTTCCTGAAGTCCATAAAGCATATTTCCATGGTCCCCCTCCCCGTGTCTATACACTGCAGGGCACATCCCATCCCAAACTCCTGCATGATCCCAAGGCAGGATACTACATTCTGCGAGATCCAGAGAAAACAATGGCCTAAAACACTATCGGGGTCCCCCAAAGCAAACAGGTAGCTAAGTAATCTAAAAAACCAGAAAAGCAAACAAATGCTACATGAAAAATGTTAAAGAAACAAAATGCAGCATATTCAGGCTCTTTTTTTTTTTTAATCTTGAGGTACCTATATAAATATTACCTTCTGCCCAAAGTACGATTGGTTTTGTTAAAAAACTAAAGTCCTTATCACGAGCCAATTGCAGGGCAAACATTATTACTGAGAAAGTGCAACCATGCTGATCATTTATCTGCAGCATATTAAAGGATGATTAGGCTTTAGAAAATATAGCTTAAGTCTAGACCTGATGGAGCAGTTTTATAAAAACACTGAACAGAGGCATTTTCCTTTTGTTTGAGTCTCTCTGCAATAGAAAGCCTTAGGAAACAGCTTGGAAGTCCTGCCATGATGGAATGTCAGCACTTTTACAATCCCATATATAGGGTTTTTTTTTCTTCTTTTAATATTTAAACTAAATACAATTTTACAGCAAAGATTTCCCCTCTGTAGTAGGTACTGGTAAAAAGTGGATTTTTAAAAAATTTTTTAAACTTCAAAAAATGATAGCGTATCACAACTTAAAGCTTTCCAAAAATGAATACTTTTTGAGTAAAAAAGGTTCACGTAGTAGAAAAAACTTACACATGGTTGTAAACTCTTACATACAAAACTGTGGAAAGGTCAATGATGTTTTATTCCCTCACCCTTACATGTGTATCCCTCCATTTTATATTTATATATATACACATACATACACAAAGTCGCGTGCCATGTGCATATATAGAGACAGAGAGATGTAGAGATTTGGGGTCAGGATTAAACATTTCCAAAACCTTCTTTACTGGGTATTTCTCTTTGCCTAGGTCAGCTGTGATACTTCATTTTCAACTTGCTACACCAAAAAAATATTTTCAAATTCAGTTTTTTGTAGCACGGTTAAAAACCATTTGCTGTTTTTAATCAGGAAGTTTTGATTGTTGTGCACTGGGGAAAAAAACCACAAAGGCACAAAGAATAGAACTCAAATCCAAGACTGTTGTCTCAGAACAAGAAACCCGAGGGTTTGGGCCGTGGATGGGGTTGGTTTGGTCGCCTTTGCCAAATCTCCTTAATAATTTGAGTCATTAGCACCCAACTGGTAACATGAGGTAGATCCAAATTGAAAAAAAAAAAATAAAAGCAAGCTGGGTCCCCAACACTTTTTTTTTTGCCTCTATTTAATATGTTTTAAGGATCCTATGTCAGTCATAAGAAGTGGAAGCAATGGCACCTACCCGAAGCAAGCGTGGAATTCAAGAATGGCTTTTTTTGGGATGTAAAATTTGAAGTGTTAAATCACAATCCTCCTTCAGGCAGAGATTTGCTGGCAGGGGGAGAGAGGAGAATATATCTGACAACAAGGACAACAAAAAGCTGGGATTTGGGAACGCCTGTTTGGGGTCGGCTGCCAGAGGCACGCCCGAGAGTCCACGACAGCCAGCGCCCAAAGAGGCATCACAGTACAGACAGCTACAGGTGTCCCTTGTTTCTCAGCTCAGGAGACTGCCTTTACTAACACTGAAGCTCTACAGGAACATCCTCCTGTCGTTACACAGTATTTTTGCATACTCTGAGAGAGGAATCTGACACATTTATCATTTAGTTAAGGCTTATTTTAAAGTGGCGTGGCCACACAGCATCACACAAGTGCTCACCTACAGCAGCGAGAGGAGCAATGGATTAATTGCTGTTAATTAATTAATTAACACCCACTGTGAGCCCCCAGCTCTGCCAAGTGATGCCTCCAACCTCTATGGGAAACCCTGCAGTGCCAGGGATGCCCTTCAGAGTCAGCTGAGGGTAATTCTGGGCCTGGTTTTGCATCACAAGTGCTACTCTCACCCAGCCAGCACCAATAATTTCTATACTGCAAGCACAAGACAGTTCCAACAGAGATGCAACACACACACAAAACTACTCTACACACATTTAGTACCACTTGGAACGACCTTAACATCTTGTATTTTTTTCTTAAAAAAACCAAACAAAACAAAAACTTAAAAAAAAAAAACAACAAAAAAAAACCAAACAAAAAAAAAAACCAAACCGAAAAAAAAACAAAACAAAACAAAACAAAAAGAACCTACAACTTTATATGGTCACAGAAACATTTTGATTGGAGGGAGCATTTACAATATGAAACTTCTGGATTGATTTTTGGTTCTTTTTTTTTTCAGTTATTTTATAAAAAATATTTTAAAAATTTAAACTATCAAAACAGAAGACTAAAACCTTAACAGATAAAGTCAGTTAATTTTGCAATGTACCAAAATTAAAGCAAAAAAAAATAGATTTTATCAATACATTCTGTTTTCCATCTCACCCTCCCAAGATCCAGTCAACCACTCTGCTGCACAGAAATCCAGGGCTGGATCTTTACTTATCAACTGCCCTAAATGTTGAAATCTTTATGATTGTACAACTAATAAAATACTGCAAAAGCCAGGGAAATTGTGCTTGTTATTTCCAGCCAAACACTGTCTTTGTATCTTTTACAGACAGCCTATACACTGTCCCCTGTCCTGTCACACACATATGTGTACACACACAAAAAGGGACACACACAGATCTAGAAAATCTGCTAAACTTTACCAACAAATTACAGAAAGGAAGTGGTAACACTCTTCAGGATAGCACAGAACTTTGTCCAATGTAATTCCTCATTGCACCTCATTGAAAATTTGATTTTCTAAGATAAATCTAAAGCTTACTCCTTAATGGGGTTTTATCTCTTATTTTCTTTAATATGCAATTACAAAGTTATCATTTGTAAATGAGGTGAGTAATTGAAGGGCTCAGTTGTTAAGTTTCACAAAAAATAGATCAGGAATGACAAATTTGGATGAAATGCTAATTTTTTAATAGCATAGAAACAGTGCTATAAAACAGTGAGGATTGAGCACCCCACAGCTGATGCAGAACTAACTGGTGAAATCTCAAAACAAAATTCACTATGTCATGTTGGCACATGAGAGGTCTGATCCAAGCCACAGCAGCTGAGGTTTTGGGGTGCCCATAAAGCCCAGACAGGATCTGCTTTGAGTCAAGTACATGTCAGGCAAAAATGTGCAATTCCACAAAAACTGGCACGAGTGAAGCTTCCTTTATTCATGGCTTTAAAACCAAGAAAAGCTGATAAATACAGAAAATAGTCCACATTCTATTTTTTTTTCTCTGACAGGAAATCTAACCTAACAAAGCAAACACAAACAGCACCAGCCAGCGGATTAGAGACTCCCAAGCTTGCCTGCTGACCTGTTCACCATTCATGCTTGCCAAGCACACTCAAAAAAAACCCCATAAAATTACCACAAAAGTTTAAACTTGTATTTTGGGGACAACTCCTAGGCTTGCTCCCAGGTCAGACAGCATCTGCAATGCCTGCTGATGAGCAGAGAGAAGCTGTTCCAGCAGGTGGTTTAGTTGCGCTTAAAGAAGGGAGGAAAAAAAACCCCAAAATTAAAGTCCATGGTTCAACAGCACATCCAAAATGTGGGGGGAAAAAATACAACTAAAACCTGTGCACTCCTGAGAACCCTGTGGAAAGGATTATTCCCTTTGATACAGAACTGCCAGGCAGCCCAAGGCTCCTCAAACCACACAGGGAGGTTGGTTGGTGGAAGAGCAGCCACAGGCAGGTTTACAATAGATCTGCTGAGGCAGCACATGGACAAATCCAAAGAAAAGGCTTTTTTGGGGGATATTTAGGTGGAGGAAGGAACAGCCACAGCCTGCATCTGGTGCTGTGGGTTTGTAGTGCTGCCACACACAGAACTCCCACAATTAACTCCTGCCAACCTGTCATCCCTCCAGATACAGCAGCGCCCTGTCCCAGCCCCAACCAAGTCAGAGCACCCTGACACCACAAAAGGACTTGGGGAGCTCCCTGCCAGCCTTCCCCATTTGGGACGGGGCCAGCAGATGGGTGCAGGGTGGAGGATTTATGAGGGGCACTTACAGGCAAGCCAGAAGGAAAACTAAGAATTGAACTGTCACCTTAACAAGTGCCTAAACTGGCAATTTTGCAAGGAAATGTCTCCCCTCACGTCCTCTCTCATTTCCCTAGGGGTTGGGGGCACCCAGTGTTTCTCTTCTCTAGGGCATGAGCAGCACAGATCTCCTTCACTCCTTAAATATCCTGATGATCCCAGCTCTGCCTTGTCTGGAAAACACAAAACTCTGCTCCCCTCAATGACAGAGAAGCTGTTCAGTATCTCTGCACAGTGCAAGCCCTGACAGCAATAGTGTCCATGATCTGCAGTGCACAATGTAGTGAAACATCTTCCCCAAAGCAGCCATTTACCCTGCACTTCACACTTTTGGGGGGGCCTTGTTAAATCGTGACTGACAACTGAGCCACACTGTCAGGATTTTACCCCACTCAGTTATTAATGAGCTGATTCATAATGAATAAATTCAGTCACTTGCAAAATCTGGTTTCCCCAAAGTCAGGACATCAGCAATCCTCCTGCCATGGATGAGCTTCATTAGTGTCTAGACCCAGAAATTAAGGGAAGGAAATTGCAGGGAGCACAGAATCCCAGGAAACTCACTCTGACAGGCCAAAATCCGCAGCAGAAAGCCCAGTTACTCATGAATAAAAAACACCTTTAACACTGCTACGAAACCACACCAGCACACTGTGCTCCAACAGGTTATTTCTGTCAGCAGAGTGGTTTGTTCTGAGATGAGGAAGCTTGTTTGGAATAATTGTAAACAAAATCTGATTTATTAACACAGTTTTCTACAGTTTCATTTCAGGTCACTTAAAGCACCCTCAGTCCACATGCACTGATGTCAAGGCTGAGTTTTGGCCAAGGCTTTGCATAGAACTGACACTAAATAGTCCCAAGATGAACATGGTCAGGTTTTGGGTTGTTTTTTGGTGGTTTGGTTTGGGTTTTTTTCCCCATATTTTAAAGTTTATAGTTTTCTGAGCAGGGAATAAAGTATTTTCATTCTTACAGTCAGATGTCAACTAATCTAAAAAACACATTTAAAAAACATTGCAATACATATTTTTTGCCTCAGACTCAAAGTATATTTCAAGCACCTTCATGTCATTTGCAGAGAAAACCTGACATTTTCTGGCCAACAGGTAAAGTACAGAAACATTTTTCATTTGGAAAACAACAGTATAGAAACTCAAGTGAAGGGACAGGTCACAGAAGGAGCTGCTGCTATGGAGTGACCCTGACCAGAAGCAGATGTACCAGCTGTGCCACTTGCCAGGTCTGGTACCCCCTCAATACACAGGGATGCCTCTGGAAGAGAGAGGGAAGGCTGAGCAGCCACCCAGGATCACAGCATGGCACTGCCACTTCACAGTAAGGAACAGACCAAGACAAACCAGGCCCTCTGGGAGCATTTTGGCTGCTTAGTGAGAGGTTCACTTCAATTAATTCTTCAGTGAAGGAATACAGGAGGTAGCCTTGAACTGCACCTGCTTTGTAACTAAAGATTCTCACAAATACACTTTTGTAGTGATTTGGCCAAGCAATTACATTCAAATTAACACTTCAAGGAAACAACTCTGACAAAGCAACTGAAACACTAAATGGGATTAAACAGATTCTGTGCCACACCACGTACACACAGCACCCCCTTCCCATATCATTTGGATTAAACCCTCTCAGAAACACATCTTCCCAGTCATTAACCCTCAGAAACAGAAGGCAGAACTTGCTGGTTTGCATCCTAATGTCAGACCATGGGGCTGGAGTTCGGGTCTGTCCTGTCCCCAAGGGTTATGGAAGCAAAAGACAATTGCTGATGGATGGGAGATCCATGAGCAGCCAGAGGTGACACCATTCCCTAGCTCAGAGCACTGAAACATCCACTGCCCAATCTCACACCATGCAGGGACAGATGTAAGACATTGTAACTGGATCCCAAATCCGTCATTCCACTAATTCTGCCACATCTACTGGTTCTGTTTCTACAACACAGGAATCAGACAAGCAAGGAAAACCTGTGAGAGCTACATCTGATAATCTAGATGTTCCATTTATGCCATCAGTCATCAAACTGATACCAAAACTGGCATTTGAACCTTGCACAGACAATAAGCACAGTGCAAGCTGATAAACTGCATCTCTGTGGTCTGGGAGAAATATGCACAGAGGAGAGAAGGAAGAAATGTTTTATAAATTCAGACAAACCCTAAGTATTTCCACTGTAATACAGCAACTGTGCCCTTCCTGGATCGATACCACAATGCACACAAAGTATAACAGCATTTAACACCAAAGCTCCTATTTCAACACTGGAAACACATGGCAGTATTCTGAAAAAATATAACTAGGAATGGTATCCCCAGCATTTCAGTATTTGCTGTACAGAGCACTATTTACAGTATTTTCAAACAGCTACAGCAGATGAAAAACAAAAACAAAAAAATCTTACAGTAAAAAGGGAGTTTAATAATCAGTGCAATTACCTTCTACTTTAAGTTTTCCTTAAGAAAGATGGCATCTGTGCATCAAGAAGCATGTTACCAAATGGAATATAAAAGTACAAAACAAAGGACTGCCCTGCATTAGGAATGGGGAAAGCCACACAAAGAGAGATGCTACGGCAGGAGAAGAGTATTAAAAATAGGAAAACAAGTGAGTTTAATTACACTGGTCTCAAGTGTGAAAATAACTGAGAACTCTTCTTACATTCATTAAGTTAATATGTAAAAGATGTCTTTAACAAAAAAAACGTCCCTTATGGGTTATTTACACCACCAGTGATGCTTATTTGACTGAGTGTGCTAGTTAATCAAAAGCCTTTGGGCACATACACGAACAACTTTAGTCAGAGAGAAAAACTTAGAAGCATCTTAGAAACATCAGTCTTTTCAGAAAATAACCCTAAACTCCTGGCACCTAGTCTCCAGAAGTTTTAATCTGAAAATCCTTGTGGAAAAACTTCTTGTCTTATGTTACAAAAATGATTCAACAAGAACAAGATTCTGTTACAACAATGGCTGCAGGAGTTATTGAGAGAGGCAGAATTAAAGCCAAACCTTCACAACCTTTTTGCTTTTACAATCAGGAAACGCTGCCTGGGGGTGTGGATGGAGATCAAAGGTGTTTGTTACCTGACAGATCAAGAATCGAGGGAATTCCTGTGCCAAAGCCTCTGGAACATTGAAGACCATTGATTGTAATTCACAAAGTCAAATATTCTAAAGCAAACCAAGCCAAAATAAGGAGCTCTAATAAAACAAGTGATCTCACTCTGTACATCAGTGCATTCACACACAAAGAAGTGTTAAATTGCATAGGGCTGTCTTAAATGCCACATAAAGGCAGAGACAAATCCACCTCCTTCCAGCATTTCCCAACAGGACATTTACTCCTAAGGATCAGCTCAGTTGTTTCCTGGGTGCTGGAACAGATGGAGTGGACTCATTACTCTGTTCAGCCACTGGAGCAGAGATTTCCACCACCAAGCAAACCTCATTATTGCATTAGATTTTGCACATAACGGAAAGACAGACAAACTTTTAATTATTTCATATCTTCTCATAGTACTTGTCACCTCCCAAGAGGAGCATTTCACACTTGCTGATGCTGTTTTGGGGGGCGGTTGTGCAGTGGGGCTCCTTTGAATCGGCTGGAAAATGCCCCAAGTGCCTGAGAGTGGCACAAATTTGGTTATTGCTGACCTGACCTGCACAGTGACCCAGAGACTCAGAGCTGTGACCTCAGCTGGCACTTCTCCACCAGCAACCTGGAGGAGACTGAGACTTCTTAAGCTTTGTGTTGACCTGAGATGTTGCTGTTCTACACCAGACATGTGGGAGGTACAGAATAAAAAATAATACTAGGATTTTAGGTGTTTATGGTGGTTTTTTTCAGACAGGAGATATTTTTGAACATGTAATTTATATTACAACTATTCCCAGAAAGAGAGGTGCTGGACTGCCAGCATGCTGTACTTTACAAAGAATATACCTAATCAGTTTTTCAGGAGTTTTTTAATGCTTTAAATTATTCACTAATTCACCACTGGTGGGAAGGAAAAGAAGGGAGACACAAGGCATAAAGAATTTGCAGTATTAGAGGCTTAGAAAGACCTGTAAAAGGTAAAAATGTCCTGAAATGCACATAAACATCCCAAGTTCTTCATACGTAGGGAAGGAAAGCTGCGCAGAATTTCTGCTCGTTCCAACAGGATACACAAACAACAACTCCTCTCAGATTAAGCGCCTGCCTAAAACTCCTTTTCTCACAAAGGAAACATCTTAAATAGGATGCAGTGCAGTGCCAGGCTGCTTCAGAAATGAGATTTGAGGTCAAGACAGATCCTGCCCTCCTCACACCCCATCTGACCACCTGTACAATTCCACTATCCCAGATCTGCATGGAAAGAGCGGGATGAATTTCACATCCAAGAGGTCTCTGCATAACAGACAGCAAATAAGTTAAATGTCTTAAAATGGATGATCTCTATCCTATTTGATAAGAAGAATTCATATAAAAATAATTCTTATATAAAACTCTGCCAAATGAGTATCTTCACTGAAATAGGAAAGCTCTGAAGGAAACAGAGAAGTGCAACACACCCACCATGGGGAGGATCTGCAGCTTAGGGGTACTTGACGGGAGGTAGGTACAACCTCGCTGGCACACAGCAAGATGGACAATGCTACCTAGGATTTGCTTCAAATTTACAGAAATCTGAATTTACAGAACTATGACCAAGAAGACACTCTGAGCCAGCAGCCTAATCACCCAATTAGAACAGCACAAATACAATTATTCCATTAACAGGTTCTACATTTCACCTACAAAACACCAACAACCAACACACTGCTACAAGGTGAAGATCTGAACTCGAATTATGTACCTAGAAGTGTTTATGCAGCAAGGGCTGGGCATTTTCTAGCTTATCCAACATCACCTGGTTGCAGCTGATCTACTCTGTGGCCCAGAGCTCTGCATGGGTTAAAGCTACTCGCCCATCCCAGTGGCCAGAGGTAAAAGTGTCCAAACAGAGACTGAGCAGCTGCTTGGAGAACAGGGAAAAGACAAAGCAAAATCCATCAGTGGAAGAGAATGAAGGTTTTCTAACCTGCCTCTCAGCATCTTATTTCAGTTATCCCATGGAAAACAAACAAGATCAAGTCAGCATAAACAACTTTCCTGGGCTTTTTCCATTTTCTCCTAAACCTGCTCATGGCATCATCATTAGTGCAATGGTTTACGTGTGTGTTATGGTTTTTATGAATCCAGTGTGCAAACTAATAGAAGCATCTGTCTAATAATTATCAGTTTTAATTAATGCTTCTCCTAAGAGAATGGCAAAACTCTCACATTTCCTATGGATCTCTTATGCATAATGAAGAGAGTTTCACCTCCCTCCCTAAGTAAATTTCAGTTTCCTAATTTTTATCTTTACTGCATAGATTCTCTGAATTCTGCCTAACTTCCAGCGAGCCACTCTCCTCTAACAGAGCTCCTGCTTAACACTACTCAACATATAAATAAAATACAATTGTTTTGTGCTTGAACGAATGTAGGATGTTGGTCTTGTGTGCGTCTGAACTGCAGAGGTAAAACCTGCTGTGTTGTGTGCACAATGAAAAAGCCTTTCTGCAAATTCCAAGCTACAACAGACACTGGCTGCATCTCTCTCCTCTCACCACGTCGATTGCATATTTTTTTTTGCATTTGAAGAGTAATGTCCCCACAAAAAGGATTTTACTTTGTAAGTTCAAAGCATTCTTGATATGTTAACAGAAGTATAATGAGCACTCCTTAGTAAATAAAAATAAATAATAGCATCTAGTCTATCACATTAATACTGTGAAACATATATAAAATTTACATTAACTCAAACAACAGTGAAAAAGGATTGTACTGTATTTATCACCACAGACCCGTATTCTTTAGAGACTTTGGAAAGTAAGTGTCACAGTCCTGTATGACAAATCCTAAAGTTAGCTGTCAGTATGACTTTAAAAAAATCTTTACAATTTTTTTTAAATGGCACATTTTCTTCTGCCAATCTAACTGGAGCTATTAAAAGCTTAGGTACGGGCTTATTCTTTTTCTTTTTTTAAATTCGTCTTCAGTCTATGAAAAACATTTTAAAATGCAGCAGAATAAAAAACATTCAAGAACAAGCTTCAGAAAATACATTTGCCCTTAGAGACACAGAGAATAATCTGAGAATAATCTTTATAAGACAGTTAGAAACCAGATTTTTGTCACGCTCTTATTTTGAAAATAAAAATTTTGTAAATGCATCTAGAATAATCAAGGCTTCATAAATACTCAACATATGCTTTGCTTTCCTTTGTACTAAATGCTGACTCACAGCATTTTAGCTCATTAAACCTCAGTATGAATTAGACCTTTCCAAATTATCAAAAGCAACTCAATGAACAGCTAACTGAATGAAGAGTTTTGTGGGTTGGGTTGTTGGTTTGGTTTTTTGTTTTTCTTCCCTAAGCCCTGAGATTGCAGCTCTTGATTTAATTATAAAATCTGGGTCTGTTTTATACCAAGCAGCTCAGAGATTTTTGGCAAACCACATTTCTGACAACAGTGGGGTTTGGTATAAGAATGCAGTTTTGTGATCAAGTCTGAAATTCCGGACGGAAGGCTTCCTTGCAAATGGGAAAGAAAGAAATAAAGATGCATCACTCATTGCTGGCTGTCCCTGGGGTGGGGCATCTGTTGGTCTAAGTGCAGCTGGTCTGGTGTGAATCCAACTCTGCCTTGTCCGGAGCCGCTGAACATTAAAACATGTCAAGCAAAGTACATCGTGCGCAGCGTGTCCTGGTGCACCTGGACTGCCTTAGCAAGTGCTTGGTGATCTCTGCCATTGCTCTGGCCAGAAGTGTGGCTTCCTTCAGCACTGGAAGAGAAGGGAGGGGGGGAAAACAAAAACCAACAGGTTGGGAGGGGGAAAGAAACCCTATTTAATCTGCCTCTCCTTGCACATGTTTCTGTATCATTAGTTTCTTTTGAGCAGAACGGTCAAATATTAATTACCTTTAAAGCACCACTGAGGTTCTGAAACAGAAAACAGCATGTACAGGAACATCTTCTGCATAATTCACTGGTGAGAGCAAATCCACCCTTGAACTGCTGAGGACACCACCAATCCCAGAATTAACAAGCCCACTGCCTTCCAATTCTGCAAAAATTCAGAGCTCTGAACTCACCTGTCGTGTTCCTTATCCACCAGATGGTACCTGGCTCTGAAGGCCACCAGGTGTGCATAGTATGCCGGAGCAGGGATGGAGACGGAGCGCGTGCAGCGCACGTACGTATGGCACAGCTGGTAGGTGAGGATCTGCAGCTCGTCCGACGAGAAGCGATTGTCATCCCAGAGCACGTGGTAGTGGGAAGGTCTGCTTGTTCCCTGGAGCCAGATCACACAGCTCATCAGCATCCCCAAACATCTCCTGAACTCCCACCTCTGCAGGGGAACTGCAGCGAAACGGCCGCTTCCTCAAAAGCCATGGGCAGCAGTTCTACACATTTCAGCTGATTTTTCCTTTAAAAGGCAAACAAACTCCTTCCTTGCTCCCTACCAAACTAACCCCTTCCCCTTTTTTGATAGGACTTCTCAAAATTTCACTTCTGAAATTAAATGATCATACTGAAATGAATTTTCATCTTGAAAACCTCAGATCTGACAAAAAGTCATCAGCTAACGTAGCTTTAGTACAAACATTATCAGTTAAAAAGTTACCATGCCACACAAAATGTCTTACCTGAATCCCAGCATGACTACACAGGTAGAAGTCGAACTCTGAGGGATGGGTGATTTTTGTGTCCACTGTGGTACCAGCTGGAATGTTTCCACTTTTTCCAACCTGTGTGAACAGGAAATGCAAAGACACTGAGGCACAACACAAATGGGTTTTTCTTCTTTCCAGCTGCATAGCCAGGAAAACAAACATAAGAAAAAGATCTATATAAAGCAAAAAGTGAAGAAAGAATGTGTAAAACTGAAATTTTGTTCCATCTGAACATCTGGAGTGTCTCTACCATGGAGAAAGAAAAAAAAAAGAGACAAGCTGCAAAATCTTTTTAGAAATTACCCAAAAAGATTTGTTTTTCTGAATAATGTAAAAAGAAGTTCCTGCAACTGATTTGTCAAATCTTTGTTCTTTACACCTTCCCACTCCAAGACAGTAGTAACTTTTCCTGTTTCTACCTGCAAGAGGACAATCCTTCCTTGTCAGATAGGCCACCTCTTCCCTCAAAATAAATTCAATGCAGAATGTCAAAATACTCTTTTACTTTCAAACAACTTAACATCTATAATCACAGCATTTATTAATATAACGACCACCTTCATGTCAGTTTTGGGAGTTGCTAATTATTGCCTTGAAGTCTAGTGGGCTCCAAGTGCTCCCACAGAGAAGCCTGACAGAAGGAAAAAGAACGTGGAAAGCCCAATCTGTGAGCAGAGCTCTGCCATGAGGAAACTCTCCATTCTCAGCAACAGCTCCCTTCCTGCACTTGGGGAGCCTCCTCTTCATACAGAAAATACCAAAATCAGCTGGGGGAGTGTGATCTCCACCCAGAAAGTACCACAAATGAACAGTAATTGGTAACTTGGCTGCCTGCTGGATGTTTGGGGGTCCCAATCAGAACGTACCCGTTCGTTTTTATCCGTGCAGAAAAGTCTGGTGTGGTGCCTTTTCTGCACCACTATAAATGTGATGCCAGGCTGATAATCCTTCTCCAGTTTAATGCAAGCCTCCCTGATAGCCAGCAGCTCGTGGTGGAGAACCTGAGCCACACACAGAGAGAGGTGTGATCAACATGAACCATTGTCATCATACAAATCACTCTTATTTATCTACAGATTTCTTTTATTTATCCACAGATAATTTACCATGTTCCTTCTCGCACTGTCACTAAGAGTAATGAGATGTCAAAGCTTTCAGGACCAAACCTTAATTTCTTCCCCAGATGAGGGCAAATTACATCAGCAGTTTCCTGAGCCAGGAGAGAGCTGCTTCCACATTCATTCAACTCCAAGCACAAGGCTTGGACTAATAACCCGCATGTCAAAACCTTTTTAACTACCAAATACAAATGAACATTTAATTAGGCTGCTGAATAAAACAGACTGATTATTTTTCAGACTAGAACAAGGGATACAATCCAGAAGTGCTCAGCTGCTCTTTCCCAGCTTTGCGCAGTCCCATGCAGGACTACAGACATCAATAATATGGAAAGTGGAAAAAACCAAAAAGCAATGATTTGGAATGGGGGTTAATTATACATAAAAAATTCAGTGAAAATCAGTGAAAATTGAAAAAAAGGATATATCAAAAGTTCATACAAAGATTATTTTATCAATTCAAGTTTAGCAAGTGACCTTTCCTCTTTTCCCCCTGGATTCTGAGTTGACTCAATTCGGTATCTTTTACTTACATACATCAATACTGGAAAGAAAAGTGTATATAAATACCTTTAAAATATATAGAAAAATATTTCATAAAACATGGCAAGCAAACAAAATAAATATGACAAAGTATCTCATGAGTTTTATCAGGAATAAAAATGTCTGAAAATCCTGTATTTATTAATCCTAGTTAAAAAAAAAATATTTTTATTTATTGCTCAAGTTCTATGGGATACTCTGACTAATATATCCTAAACAGGAAACAGATGTGGAACATAACCTGAGTGCTAAAACTACACTTTTCACTTGTAATTCTGTGAGGGGAAATATTTCAAAGGGGAAAAGTATTTTCAAAAGCACGTGAAAAATACGGAAACACTTCTGTCTGCTTGGTTAGAATCCAACAAATTTGTTGAGGGAAGACTTGTTGAGCTTATACTTCTTGTACCTCCAACTACATAAAGGTGGAATTACAAAATTCCATTACTACCACAAAACTACACCACCTGAATTTCAAAAAGACAAATATCACCTGTTGGAACTGGCCCTCAGAAACACCATCCCTGTAGAAGATGATGCGAGTTGGTTTGAATCTCGTGGATTTGTAGAACTGGATCAGCAGCTCCCTGACCATGGCAGCCAAATCCTGGATGATTTCCTGGCGGTGCTGCTGCACCCGCACAGTGGCACAGTAACGGTTGGGATGAGCATCCATGCTTCCCACAACCTGGGGAAAAATGCTTAGCATCAAACCTGAAAGCACTTTAACAAAGGTATTTCATGAGATAACTGCACTGTCTTTAATGTTATCTTGCACACTGAGTGATTGGCCTGGAAAAGATGTATTTGAAATTAAAATGTGCTTGGAAACAGCTCTGGGTTTAGTCTACCTGTGACAACACACTCAGCTGAAAGAAAAAATTTGTTTTTAAATCTAAAAGACTCATTTCCTGTTTGCACCTACAGGCACTTAAAAACTCAAACACAGTTTAGAGCACTGATACTATGAATCCATTGAAGTGAGTTCAGACCGCAGCACAGGAGTTTGAACTCTGGGACACCAAGCCCGTTTTTTGGATCCATCAAACTGAAAGGGTGATGGACCACAGAAATATCCACACCCTTCATCAAGGAAAGGGATTTTTCTGTTAATGAAATGTTAACATCCATATCCTGTAAAAGTGGCACGCGACTTAAAAATAAAAATAAAAAAAAACCTAAAGAAGTGAGCACATCTCCACCTGGTTTTCCCTGGACACACAGGCATAACTTTTAAAAACATATATAACATCACCAGAGATCTTAATTATTAAACAATCCTGAGCAGCCACTACAGGTGTTTGACGTAACACAAGCTAAAGACCATTCCCTGTATTTAAGAAGTACATTTCCAAGAGATTACTGCACATTTTGTGTTTTCTGGAAGCTTGAGCCCCCAGAAACCACAGCTGAGCCAGCCTAGTTCCCAATCAGCAATGAAGCTATTCTGAACATTTCTAAGTGCTGAAGAAGCAGATTTAAACATGCACCAGCTCATTACCAGGCTGCTGATAAATATCAGCTCCCAGAAAAGCTCCTCTGTGTATCAGCAACCCAGGCATTTTACAAACTAATACACACATTTAAGTAATTAGCATCAGAGCAAGCTCTGTGAAGTTTCAATAAATTCCTGCAGAAAAATAATTTATAATGCTATAATTAGGCAATCAGAAGCAATGGACCACAAAAGGATTGAAAGCAATAAAAGCATTAGAGCTGAGCAGCAGGAGGGAGCTGGGGTGGAAGACCAGGGCACAATTTACTCACTGCAGCAATGGAAGGCTTTTTCCCATCCCCAGCTGGTGGGTGAGTTACATCTGCACCAAGGAATATGACAGGCTGCTGGAATACTGGGGGTCTGGTAAAGAGAAGGGAAATTTGTAAAAGCAGCAAGATTTATGCTTAACAAAGCACATTAAAATTCAAATAAACAGCAATCTGTACTCCTGCAGTGAACTCATCAACAACTGGCGCTTGAACAGTGTTGGTCACTTGTCCTGCGGCAGTAATTAAAAATCCTGATTAAGGTTCTCATGCTAAATACTTGCACAGATTTTTAAAGCACAGTTAATTGCTGCTCTTAATTAAAAATTAGTTTAAAAATATATCTAGTTTTTTCTAACTTGAAGAATTGCAGTTTTTAATCAACTGGACCAAGGAAAAGAGTAAAAGTTAATCTCTTAGTAACAAATGGCATCCGATAAAATTAAAGGACTGTGCACATATGCAGATGCTATGAATAAAAATATTTTTCCAAATAAAAAACAGTCTCGGTAAGGAAGTCCAAAAATAGTAGGTATCAAAGTCATTATTTGCAAAGTAGATTTTTTTAAAAACTGAGCTTGAAAGTTTTAAACAAATCTTTAGGTTAAGATATTAAACCACTGCACCAAGAGACGAACACCAAAGTACTACAACACAAGTTTTAAACTTCAATTCTATTCCTTAATAACACAATTTCAAGCAGGAAATCTTGAGCCACTGTCATTTCTTTGTGGCTGTGTGGGGGAATGATTTAATGGTTATAGAGATAAACTAATCTGTTTGCAGACCTTCTTTAAAAGAAATGGGAAGGTAATGTTGGGGATTAGGCTTTTTTGGTTCTTTTCCTTTTTTTTTTTTCCTCTCTCAGGGAATTTTCTTCCCATTTGTTGCCTAAGAGACGATGAATGGAGAACGGACTGTACTTAAGAGACAAAAAACAGCTGGGTGCCTTGGAATTCTGTTAATTTTTTGTTGTGTTTGGGTTTTGATACTGTTGTTTGTTTGTCTATACACACACACATATATATATTCTAGTAAAATCTGTTATTCTTTTACCCACGTCTTTACCTGAGAGCCCCCAAAGTTACAATAATTTGGAGGGAGGGGGTCATCTTTTCCATTCCAGGAAGATTCCCATCTTCCTTTGCAGGCACCTGTCTCCTAACCCAGCACAGTTCTTGGAGCCCAATGTGGGGCTTGAGGGCATCAAGAGGAATGGTGAAAAAGGACTAATAGCTTCTGAATAACTTAATGTTGTGTGCTGAACACAGAAACTTCGTTAGGCATCATAACTTACAGTGGTTTGGTTGGCATATGGTTGTAGCGACATTTTTCCCACCTGCAGCTCCTTATCTAAACATGGATCCTATGAGTAAGGGTACTGTGGCTGTTATCCAGTTTGCACCATGGGTAAATAAGGTGAGGAATTCCTGGATTTTAAACTTCCTCGGAATGTGGATGCATGGCTGTCCAACTATCACAGACTGAGTTCATGTCTGTGGGGTTTCATTAATTATGGTGCCCATTGTGAAAAAGCAATACAGGGGGGAGTTTTTCCCCAGTCTTTTACCCATTTCTTTGGATGTACTCCACTCACCTTTCAAGGGGTTCAAATTTTTCTCTAATGTTGATACCATACAATGGCTGGCATTGCTGATAGGCCCAATCTATTTAGTATTTAGAGATAAGATGGGACTGTCCTGGGTAACCACCCTGACACCTACACCTATACTGCCCAGGAGTACGCCACAGGGACAGGGAGCACTGCCCCACAGCCTGCCCCTGCCCCACTGCCCATCTCAAAAATGAACCACACAGATTGGATGGGGGTATGGGAGGAGACAGGCCAGGTGCTGAGGCAATATTCTCCCCCAGCTGGTGGGAAGCCCTCTCTATCCCTCTCTCAGAGAGGGAAAGTCTGATGGTGCAGCCCTGGAACCCACAGACATTACACCCACCCAGGTTCCAGATGAACCATCCCTGATCCAGGACACAAGAACTGATTGGGTGTTTGTGAGGGAGCCAGGGCCCCTTCTTCTCTGGGAGCAGCTTTTAATGACTATGAGAGAGAGAGGACTGTTCACACAGACAGAATGCAGGATCACCATCACAGAATGCCCTCAAGACCACTAAGGAAAGGATCCAACAGCTGAGAGACGTGGCAGTACTAGAGGTAGTTTTTGGGAGGGATGGACAGCATGGTAACAACCCTGACAAGGTCAGGTGCACAGAGCAAATGGAGCCTGGAGCCTGGCACACGCAGGGCCATCCCAGTACTCCACCTTCATGGCAACACTGAACGTAGAGGACACCTGAGAGACAGGGGGCACCACAGCCAGCAAACTCAGCAATTTTGAGAGCACAGTCCATGGCCTGATGCAGGCTCACATCTCTGCTGTGGTTAAGAGTCTCAAAGAGAACAATGTTGACCAAAAGAAAAGGCACCACTGTTCTAGGCGATCTTTCGAAAACTAAGGGCAAATAGAATACTAGAGATTTTTCATTCTAGTGACAGCTGTGTACTTCAATGGTCAGATCATTAAAACAATACTTTTATTATAAATTTCAACAGAAACAAGTATTCCTCTCCTGTCTTCCTAGCCGAACTTTTACAGGACTGTTTATTAGAAGCCAAAAGAGAGCTTGTCTGAAGAATCACTTAAGCTACAGTGCTATGGCTGCAGATAAAAGCTCCCAGTTATCTCAGCATGACTCACATTCTCTTTGCAATACAATAACCTCCCCCCCTTTAAAAGATGAACTTACCTTCCCTGTGGCAGTAGAATGTTATTTACGCCTCCTAATTTGACATTTATTTTTAAGCAAAGGTTGGAGAGAGTTTGTGGTGTTGTTCTTTGGACATTTTTCATCTGCACACACTGAGTGGCCATTCCCAGCACCGTGTCGCCTACGCGCTTCACCTCCGCTACAGAATGAGAGAAAAAAAAAAACAAAAGATTTGCAAATTGCAAATCAAACAATGGAGGAGACTTGAATTCGGTGCCAATTAACTACACCTGGAGTTTTAGCAAAGTGGTGCCCAAGCTTAAAGGAACACAATGAAACCTACTCCCCAAACCCACCCAGCCTCCAGAACCTTGCCCCAGTTCTCTCTCTGGAGCTCTGCTCCACCTACCTGGGTCCTAAACACAATAACTAAAGGCACTGCTGGCTTATATTGATAAACAATTTTTTAATTACTTCTTATTTTACAATTGTAGCATTATATCATCAGCTTTGGCTAATGATGTGGGCAATATGAATAATATTAGAATATTGAGCACTGTTGCATTATTAAACACTGGAATAGTAACACAAACCTAAAAGTAAAGTGCTGAGCAATATTCAGCCAAGCAGTTTATCAGTTCTTCACTGCAAGTTTATTTAGAGACAATGGTCCATAAAAACTCCAATAAATTCATTAATTCCAAAGGTTAAATCAAATCCTAGTGTCAACATCAAAATTTAGACTTCAAGGCTTTCAGAGACCCACATACTCTTACACTCAGGGAAGAAATTCAGGCTCCAAGACTGGCTCAGAGAAGATGAACCACCCTCTTTGGCAACAGGAGAGGGAAAGAGCAGGGTGGGAAGAACAGAAAAGACAAGACTGTGGGTATAGGAAGTGCAGGGTATGAAAGAGCGTAGGGAGAAAATAAGGAGAGATGATTAGAGGGGGCAGAAATAACTGTAATTAAAGATAATGACAAGGAAAGAAGACGGGAGCAGTACCACATCCTCTGACTGGTTAAGTAGAGGAAAAGAATTCCCTTTTAATGCCAAACAGAAGTAGTAAAAATGTCATTTTGCACCCAATTTCTGTCGTACAAATTAGAGACGAGCCACTTCCTCTGCAGGCTGAATTCAAGGGGGGGAAAAAAAGTACCATTTTCTTAAGGTTCCTTGCTTAATCTCTTTTCATCTTGTAAGAGATAGCATTAAAGTTGGAAAATTATTTTGTGCTATATTAAAATGGTGAGGGACGGGATAAAACAAATCTGCAGCTGCTCAGTAGATCTGATTCATCAGAGAAGAGTCCACGTAGCTATGAGAGAAAAACAGTGGCTGCTGCTCCAGCTGGGCAAGGTAAGTGAAAAAAGGAGAGAGGCAGGACAGGAAAACAAGCGGTCCTGCCTATAGGAAGAGCTACAAAATGTATGGTTTATAAAAAACATTAAAACTCAAGTGTGTATTCCATGTAAAATGCACCACTTGTCACTGTTTCAAAAAAAAAAAATACAGTTTAGTTTGCTGACTTTTCACTTTCTGTGCACCTGTATCCTCGCAACCAGAGTAAAAAAACTGAAATAAGAAAAATAGACAGAAATCTTCACTCAACATTGTTTTGCCAAATGGAGATTGTGTGAGTAAGCAAAGATGTTCTAAAAGCTACAGAGTTTTTGAAGTCATTACTTCTGCAGTTACTTGGAATTTTCAGCACACAAATTTTATTAAGCACATTATAATCCACTGTCTATCAATGTCAACCTCACCAAAGCCCTGTTGGCTTTCTCACAACCTGAATCTCAAATGCAACCAGCAAGGAGAATGGGGAAATGCAAATTAAAAGCATAGAAAACATCCTGAAAATAATTAGCTCTTAATACAAAACATCACGCAGCACAAGAAAAATAGTAAAATTAATTTACAGCCCATTCCCTAACTGGAATTAATAGAGTTAAACCGGCATTAAACCTCTCTCCTTTGGACAGTTCACAAAAAACACACGTAACTGTGACTGAAATGCACCATTTCCACTAACTGACCATAGACTGGTGTTTTTCCTGGCAAAATGACCACGACAAGCTGCAGGCCAGTGTAAGTGTTCTTGAGGTGTCTGAACATGGGCTCCACGCTGTCGGCTCCCTGGGCATATTTACAGAAGCAGGGCTGCCCCTGGATTGGCATTCCAGCATCCCTGGAAATCTTCCGTAGCTGTTCTGTGAAGGACCTGGGCAACGCACATAAATACATTACATTATCAGACAGTAAAAACCCATCTTGATTTTTGGTATTATTTTCAATGGAACAATCCTGTTAAACTCGCAGAGTTGTGCTGTCCAAAAACCTGGGAACTTAATCCGAAGTGCATCTTTAATTGACAAAGCCTGTGTAGTCACTGAAGGAAAGACAGGATATATGCTGTATAAATAACACCATTAATAAAAAACTCCTTTCCAAAGCAATTCTACCTTGTTTCTATGGGAAATACAGGATAAAATACTATCTGCAAAAAGACTGCAACAATGACAATTTGGCATAGCCTGCTCTAACATAATTCCATCTGTTACCACTACAGAAAGGGCTGGAGTTCTTCCCTTTTTTCTTCATGATGAAAACAACCAACAGAAATTACAGCAATTGTCTCAGTGAATTGCTTTAGCATCCATAATAATGCACAGTTCCAGAGATACCAGAGAAAATCCTGGAGGTGAAGACAAAACCTCCTAGGCTGGTGAAAAAAAGTCACTCTTTGATGAAGTGGTCAGATATAGAGACAACCTAATTTCTTCAGAGGCTTCCACCTGCGAGCTTTTTTAGCTCACTGATAAAAGCTCTTTTTATTAAGTTGAAGTGGGTCCCCCCCCCCCCAGTCGTCTAAAACATTGCTCATCTTCACCACAGGGTGCCAGGATGCCACTGACTGAGAGGGTGTGAACATTTAGCTTTTTCCAAACCTGTTGTTAATTTGCATGAATCATAACAACCTGTGAGCTTCAGCCCTGCAGCCTGAGGCTCCTTGCAGAGAACGATATTTCCTCTGGAAAAATACTACAGCAGAGCCAGTGGCAGAACATCTCCCCAACCCTGGGAGTGTTCAAGGCCAGGCTGGATGAGGCTTGGAGCAACCTGATCTAGGGGAAGGTATCCCTGCCCATGGCAGAGGTGTTGGAACCAGATGATCTTTAAGGTCCCTTCCAACGCAAACCCTTCTGTGATTTCAACATTCAAGTCTGAAAAAAATCAGGGTTTGAACCTCTACAAGTCCATCTGGAAGTACAGTGGCTATAAGGAAAGGTTCTCTCTCTGCTCCCAAGAGGTAAAGCAAGATGATTTTGAAGGCTTTTGGAGCATTTGAAGGTGCTTACTCTGATAAATCAGCAGCATTCAAGTATCAGATGGAAAGGGATGCAAACATTTTCCTGGAATGAAGCAATGTCCTTTCATGGTAAACACAAACTGATTCTAAACCATCTAAATAATTTTATTTTGGCTCAATATGTTGAAGACTTCTGCCTATTTCTCAAAACTCAGTAACTTGGCTTACACAGCATTTCCACTAGAAGCAACATCATGGAAGGGAAAGTTCTCTGGCAGCCCAGTTCTGGACATGTGCCTGGAGAGAACAAGTCCCTCCCCTCCTCACACAATGGGCAGTAAAAAGATTCCCACTGTTTGCTCATCACTTGTCAGGGAAAAATTCCCAAGCTGTTTGGCAAATCATCTGAAGGAACTCTGCCATGGCAATGCCAGTGGTGTGAGCAATCCCTGCCTTGCATTCACCTCCCAGAGAGCAGCTGAGTCACTGCCAGGACAGCTCCAAAGGCTGCACTTGTCCATGCATGAAGGGAAAGCAGCTGCATGTGGAAGGAGGGATCAGATATTGATCTGGGCCTGCACACCTTCCCTGAGCCAATAGCAGATGTCACTGTAACAAGAGTCTTTGAAAAATCATGTCCCATCCAAAGATGAAGAAACCAAATCTAAAAGTTTAATTCAAACAGTTAAAGTCAATAGAACAACCAGTCCTACTCATCTGGCAAATACAACAATTTGCACATTCCAGAAACTCTGAAGACGAAAAGGTTTTGGACAAAACATTTCCTTTTGAAGACATTCTGCATGAATAAATCTACTCCACATACCCAGGAATGGAACCCAAGAGAACACACACGTTAACTGTCACTTTTGAGAAACACTTAGTGATAAACACCCATCATTACATCATTTCAGTTATCTTAAACTATGTCCTGAGGCCTCACTGGTCAGAAACCTGCCAGAGAGAATAAAAGGCTTTAGTTAAGTCTGATAGGGAGGATTTCCTGATGCTGGCATTGAAATCAGACTGGTATCATTCAAAACACAAAGAGAAAGATGTATTGCCGTATGTTAAAACTATTCAACCAAAAGTATGCTCTTAATAAAAGTGAAATCATGACATTTGCACCCATAATAAATGATAAAATCACCACCTTACATAACACACTTACTTAAGATGAACTTCAGTGCACTGGCGCTGGGGAGCAAAGCAGGCAATTGCCCAAACCTTTATTTCAATTCCAGTGTGAAATTGTTTATTCCTCATGTCCCAGACACCTTGCACTGGTGTAGCAATTGCTTTATTCTGGAAGTGGAAGGCAAAAATTAAAGATTAATGCAAAACTTGATTGATGCCAAACAAAAATTAGCTTTGTTTCTACTTCCCTCCAGCTGGCAGGTGATTTATATTATCAGGTCATTTTCTCCCCTGTAAAAACATCTATCCTATTTTAATAATAATTTTATCACTGTAGCAAGACAGTTTCTTAGCCAGGTGAAAAATAAAGCTTACACTATTTTTATTGCTAATCTTTGCCTTTGGTTGTATTTATCAGAAGCAAATAGAATTTATATATGGAAAGTAAGATTCATGTTTGGTATGGAACATGAACAAGAACCTATATTTCTACACTGACTTTACAACTGCTCAGTGAACTTCCCAAGGGAAAATTACTTTAAGTACCATGAAAATTTCACACACCACTAAGTAGAGGCAAATAATGGTTCAATGTCACACACAACTCCAGAAAAAACGTGAACAAGCTGAGAGAGGTGATCAGTTACTCAACTCAGACCTGCCCAACACTTTCATTTCTTCCACCAAGCAGATATTACTGGGATGGATTATCTAGATGACAAGGGATGTAATAAAGCAGCTGAAGTAATCTCGGTGATGTTAATTACCTTAATAAATACTGATAGATGCTTTAGACAAGTTACCATGATGTCTTCCTTCCTACCTAACAACAACTAAAGCTTCTGGTCATTTTTCATGACCCACACATGAATTTGATAATAGATTTTGCAAAGAGTTGTGTGTGCTGAAGGCAGTGCCTCCCCCACTATGACTTTGCAACATTCATCTGCCATTAAGTTCCCCCAACCTGCTGGTGCCAGAACAGTTCATTAAAGCAGTCCCCTCATCAGGCTCAGGCCTGGGGTACCTTAACCTGCCAGTGAAGGGAAGTCTGAGATAATTTGCCTGAGTCATCTGAAGAATTTTAGGCAGAAAACTCAAGATTCTCTCCCATTGTCCGTTTGGAGGCACCAGTCTGTTGTGCACAGGGACAGAATTACACTCAGCTGGCAATGCATGATCTGAGGAGGTTCATCAAAAGCCTCCACAAATGAAGTTATCCCAGCTATTAAAGCTTTCATCTTACAGCAAGTCCCAGTATATAACTAATGGAAAATCGTGTTTCTCAAGCTTTTTTAAAAAGGTATCACAGGAGAAAGATTATGTCAGAAAGGCCATCTGAAAAGCCATTGTAAAATAAAAGCCTGTAGGTAAATATTCCAAACAGGAAGAGGTGGCTTTGGGGAAAGACACGCTGATAGAGATGATACCTCAAGACAGCTGCCCTACACACAGTTGCTCCACCCAGAACATTCAAAACCAACCAAAAGTTCAGGAATATTTCAGCATATTTTCAAATATATAGTCTTTGAAATGGTCATTGCTCTTCTCCATACACATTGATTTGAGTCACTCTTTGCAGGCTGCTTCTTGCAACACACAATGAAAGTGTTTGAGGCAAAAAAAAGGCCTTTTTAACCCAGCCTTACTTTCAGAAATAAAACAGCAATTGAGAGAGATGCAAGTTGGCCAATACATTTAAGGACTTTGAAAACCTAAATTTAAATTCTGAACAATACACACAAAAGCTCTCTCATTGCACACAACACAATTAATTTAAAATAACCACATTACAGAGGCCATCACAGCTGGTGCTAGAAGTCATCACAGACTGCACAGAACCCACTGGACATACCCTGCCTCCATAGAGGATTGAGGGAGGCTGTAGGACTCTGCCAGTCACATCTGTCATTTCATCCTTGACCATTATCCCAAACTCTCGGACGTAAGGGTCAGTGTTAAAACTCGCGCTCCGCATCTGAAATGATAAAAATGTATAAAACCAACCTCATAAAAACGTATAAAACCAAGCAGTGCACAAACACATCAGTCAGTACCTGCTCAGGGTGAGCAAAATTAAGCCCATTCCTACACCTGCCTCATGTTTGACACACTCACCAATTTGCTGATCTCTTCCTGTCGGTCTGGAGCTGATCTGGCAGTGGCTCGAATCATAGTGGAAGTTTGATTGTCAGTGAGTTTCTTTATGCATCTTTGTCCTGCCACTATGTTGCACACCTGAAATTTCCCCACAGAAGAAAATTAAACACAGTCCAACTGTTTTTTGGCTCACAACTTTTTTTTTTCCACTGATGCACTACAGAATTTCTAAAAATCTGGCTGCTTAGAGAACAGTTTGCCAACATTTGAACCCTTTTTCCCTCTGACCCCCTTTCCCCAGCCCCAAAATGCAGAATTCTGAGTTTACTTGCCTCCAGAGGAAGGTATGTGTGTTTTTGCTCCTGTCCAACTTGTAAACATGGAAGGTGAGGGTAGCGTAAAACTAATTTATGCCTGTCCTTAAAATACTGAGCTACAGTGCATTCAACTGTTTGTCCATTCTCCTGCTGAAGTGGGAATCTGTTGGAAAGCAAATATGGAAAGCAGCTATTACTTCATGCAAAATGCTTCCCCCACAGCTCCTCAGCACACTTTTTGGCACAAGCTAAGCTTATTGAAGGAATATGAAACAAAGCCCAAATGATTAAATACCAGATTCAGATACTGATCACAGTTATCTTCTTGTAAAAAGCCAGTATCAGTTTTGTTCCTTATATTACTTCCTTAAAAATGGGAGCCACTGTCTCCATATTCAAGTTATCTGCAAATCTCTGGTTGGTAGTTAAATATTTTTTCCAGAAGAAAAAGAGATTGCAAATAAGCAACATCAGGAGGCTGATCCCAACTGGAACTGCCTCTCTATTCCAGTTGTGGCAAATATTAGGCTACAAATAGGACACCCTGTCCTTCCAATTTTAAAGAAATCCATAAATGATAGAAAAAAACCCACCCCACCCAACAAAAAAACCTCCCAGATCTAAAACAGTGTAATTGGTTCAAATGCCATGATGCTCATTATAGTATAAAAATAGAACAAAAAGAACAGCAAAATTGGGAAAATACTCTGAGGTATATTTAAGGATATTAACCAAAGAAAGCATCATTTTTCAAGGTAACTTTTCCCACCTCAGTAAGGCAAGGTATTTTTCCAGCCTGAGATCAAACATATGCTTAAAAAAGCAGAAAAATACTTTACGTTTGGTGACTTGCTGGTCGTCTGGTGACATTGCACACTCTGTACTTCCTTTTCATTTGTCCACAGTGTGTTATCTCCACCTTCAGACCTAAAAATTGGACAGCACAAATCACCATTTCTCCAAAATCAAGGCGTCAGCCCTAAACTGCTACACAAGACAGTTAAACAGTGTAATAAAACCATTCTATTTAGCCCCAAAGGGTAGCCCAGACAGAACTCAAAAAGCAATTTACAGTCTTAAAATCCAAAACTCCTGAGCTTCAGCCACACAGAATTTCAGAGGCAGGATGAAATCCCAAAGCCCTTAGAGCTCACAGATGATGCTGAGCACATTCTGCAAATTCCAGTTCTGTACCTCTAAGGAAGCCCAGGATGAGGAAAGGACAGAAAGGGCACACAAGCTCCTTGAAACAAAACCCCTTGTTTATACTTTCTGTCTAAACACGTGGGGTCTGTAAGACCTCCAACTCTTGCAGCCCAGCCTGAGCTAATGAACTGGGCCTGTGGGTGGAGTGAAATCCCCGAAGAGCCTCTCCAGGAGCTCATGGGAATGAGGCCACAATGAACTGACTCGGTGCCTGATTGTCCTTTCAAAACATTCACAACCAATGCAAACTCAGGATTTATTGATACTTTCCTTGCTAACTTCTAGCTGGGCAAAGATAATTTTGTTGACAGTTTTTCGGAAGGTGCAGGATGGATTTATGGACTTATTCTTTTTAAAGTTGCTTGCTTTCTGCCAAGAGTATCAGGAAGGAAGGATCTCCATTTTGCAGAAGAAGCCTTCAGTGAACAAAACCAGTAAGAGTTCTTCCTCCTGTTCTCTTTGATTCAGTCACTATACACTAGAATAACCATTATTTACTTCCAGGAGAGTATATGCAGGACAGATGGCTAAGTATGCAAAACCACACTGCTAAATTATTAGTAAAATCTGAAATATTAAAAACCTGACATCAGTAATTGGAAAAAATTAAGGTTGGGTAATTAAAAAAAAACATTAAATCCCAGTCTTTGTAAACATTTATAAATCATCAGATTAGGAACTGGAATATTTTTGTATGATACTGGGATTGGAACTACTGAAAGATTTCAAAAGCAAAAAATACGAAATGTTGGGCTCCCAATAAAGCCAAATATTGTTGTAGAAAATATTTAAAACACATAGTGGTAACATACCAGACAGAATAAAGCAGCTGTATATAATTTCTTTATTACCTTTTATTTCTTTGGTAAACTTCACCCTTTGGGAATCTGTCAGAGGTTTTTGTTGTTCTTCAATACTTTTGAAGTCCAGAACTTCACAGACAAACTCAATAACTGGCTGTGCTTTGTAAAATGCAGTTGCAGACACTGCAGACAAAAACATTAATGGTGTGTTACAACAATACAGAGGAAATTCTTAGGAAATCCAACAAACGGAGCTAAGTTTTTGCCTTTCCATTAAGAAGCAAGAAGAAACAAGAAAATACTTCTTAGTACCTACCATCAATATTTAACATCATTTTCCATAATGAAGGTCTGACTGACTGATGGAAGCCAAACCAAACTTCTCTGCCACCACCCAAAGGATTTGAGCACCCTTCTGATGCTGTAAAGAAAGATCTCCCCACAGGAGTATACCTGCAAGAAAGCAAATAAATTCAAATCAGAAAACTAAAGCAAAAATTGCAGTAAAGCCATAATTAATGCAAATTCCTTTTCACAAAAGCACAGAAATGTCAGTGTTTGAAATTATCAATAATCTGAGATTCCTGGCAAGACTCAGGTTACAACTCTCAAAACCCAGCTTGCTACAGTAAGAAACTGGCTACTTCTCAAGTTTAAATTTATCTTCAGTACGTTCCTTAATATACCTACAAATTCCAACAAAAATCATTAATAACTTGTTATCTGTACTCAGAAACTTCAGAATCCCTAAGAAAATAATTAAAACTCTCTGCTATTAAAACACCAATGTAATGATCTCTCCCCATACTCTGAATTATACACATTATGTGAGGGTAAATAACTGATCTAAATAAAATATTTCTGATCCATCTTTCATCGTGATATTAAGTACTGTAAACTTAATAGCAAACAAATAATATCCAGAGCCAGTGTGTTCATCTGAACAAAGGTATCTGACAATCTGGGCTGTTTTCTGTGCTGTAAAACCTGATAAAAGTAATTTCATTTTTCTTTTCCTAAATTTGAAGTCACCATACTGTAAGGATATTTAAAGTAATTTAAATATATTAACTCATATTACCTGTTTAGAGCTTTGATATGGCAAAGTTCAGCCCTACTAAACTTTGTTCTCTGCTTTCCATTTGAACATAATTTGCACAGTGGTCTTAAGTGACTTGTGTTACAGCAGCAGAACTAATCCCAGTATCTCTTGGGTGTGACTGAAAATGCTGTAGGTCCCACTTGAAAAACAAACAATTTTCAAGTTTTTCTTTCCTATCAAAATAGCCACACCAGGTGACATAGCCCTGTAACCTTTATACAAAATTGGCAATAAATATCTGTCAAAAGACACACAGGATTAGGGTAAGAAGTTGTTTTAAATCCACTCTTCTACATCAACCAACCTCCAAGCACTTACCACTTGGGCAGAGCCTCCTTCTCCAAGGCTACAGAGGAAAGAGGGAGACGGCAGAGCCTCCCTGAACTGAGAGCACACAAACATGGGGCCAGACTGAGACCTCTAAGGAAAGGCTCTGTGTCCAGGCTGGAGGCTCCAGATTCCACCGCAGGAGCAGGAAAGCACCGATGGCCTCTGGCCTGAGCCTGCCACTGCCATACAGCCATGGCTGTGGCTGGGCTGTGGGAGCACACACTGCCCAAAGAGCCACCAAAGCACCCAAGTCACACCTAAAGCACCCTCACCTCATGGAAGGCAAGTGCCTCATCACCACATCCAGGGCCTGGATGGTCTCAAACGGGACACTTGGCAGACGGCCAGAGAGAGCATCATGTAAAGCCTGCAAACTCACACAGGACATCCACTTGATAGCCACCTTAAAGATTCTGTCCTTTCCCTCTCCTGGCAGCGTGACCTCCAGCTCCACCTGCAACAATGCCAAACAACAAACCAAGATGATTCTTTCCATTGAAAGGGGGGAAATCAGAAGGGACAATGGATTCCTCGCCATGAAGCACGGGAGGAGACAAAAAGCAAGGATGAAGCAACAGCATGCAACAGGTACAGCCTCTTTTTACAGCTCCATCTTCCCAAAGGGGTATTTCAGAAGCGTGGAAGCCTCCCAGCTGGCACCTATCTGCTCTGTGAGGCAACACCGAAATTTGGAGGCGCTTGTATCAACGGGGAGGTCTCGGCAAAGATCCCATAACCTGATTTCAGATCCCTAACACGCCCCAGTGCATCACTGCTCCTGTCAGCTCCTGCATGCCTAAAATACAGCATGGGGTGTCACCACCTGCCAAGATTCATGAATTTCTGGTATTTGCTCTAGAGAGCACCAGATTGCTTTACATACTATTGCTGCAGACACCGTTCAAACAAGAGAAGAAAGGAGCTTTAAAAGAGAAAAAAAAAAAATCACCAATCACCCAAACAAAACAAAAAATCCACAAAAGCCATCAAGCCAAAACTCTTACTTTTAAGGTAAGAAAAGAAAGAATAAACTACAACCCCCAAGTACCAGTGATGGTATCAGGCAGGAAACAGACACTTCTTTGCCATGTTATGCCCTACTTTGAATTTTTTGTCTAAAAAACAGTGGCAAACTACATTGTGGTAAATTACTTCAGCCAATTACTGTAATTACTTGTAATGCTGATTTCTCCTCTTTCTTAAAACAAAGGAAGTCTGAGTACCAAAGTTTTTAAGCCAACTAAAATTAAGGATTGTCTGAAATGATCAGGAGGTCTGGGAGTGACTACGAGAAATAACAAGATCAGAGTATCCTTTGTGCTGGATACAAACAAAAATGCTGCATTTTGCCCTGCTAGGGAGCTTGTTGTTTAAATATAGAAGGCATCCACTTAACAGGCAAACTGTAATTAGCAAAAATAATAGGTGGCTAACAGCAAATTAATATTTGCCAACATCTGGTCTCCTGCAACAATTTGCTTCTTTGGTCCAAAAACAGGAAGGAAATATAAAACAGAAATAAGAAGCCCTTCCCGTGTGCCCCCAAAAATGAGTTGACCATCTATAGCAGGCACAAGAAATTAATATTACAGCTGAATCTCTACTCCAGCACAAACATCACTCCCCAGGGAGACTGAGCAGAGGAAGGAGCTGAACAGCTGTGGGAGAGCAATGGGAACTGAATCTAATCCTGGAGTTACTGCTGTGAGCCTGGCCAGGTAACCCTGCTGAAAGCTGTGCAAAGAAAAGGGCAGGTCTTCAGCTCATACAGGCTGGAAGCCTTCCATGAAGTCCTTTTTCCACCACATCATCAAAAAGTCCTCAACTTGCCTCTCATTTACAGCAGATGCAAGATGTCTGTTGCACCTGACCTGCATTTTCCTTTAAACCTCTCCTCCAAACCAAGTTTCATCATTCCTGCTTGAGCAACCTGATCTAGTGGAAGGTGTCCCAGCCCATGGCAGAGGCTTGGAACAGGATGGCCTTTAAGGTCCCTTCCCACCCCAATCACTCTATACTTATTCCCAATACTGGTAATACACAACTCATCTAGTTATTAAACACTTTGGTGCCCTTAATCTAAAAGAAAAAAAAAATTCTATTCTATTTTTTTCCCCTCTCCTGGTATCAATTTACAAAACTCCTTCACCATGATGGAATGGAAGATGAAGAGGAACCTGTGCTGCAGTACCCGTTTCCCTGGTGGAAATAAAAGGCCCAGGATTGAACAATTTCTATTCCAGGTGCCCAACTGCTAATACCAGTAAAAAGTTAACAGAGCTGTGACTGATGAATTTGGCCCAAAACAGTTTTTGCTGCTGTGTCTAACTCCAAATGAGTTGAATTAGGAGTCACTGCTAAAATAAGCAAGGTAACTTTCCATCCCACATCCAAAAGTTCACATATACTTTTAGGCATTGCTAATCAGAATTTTTCCTCTCTCAGCAATATTTCATTTATCCCACTCTGTATTTTTGAGGACAAATTAACACATTCATTTCTGGAAAAGTAAGCAAAATAGGAAAAAATTAGGACAAAATAGTTTTAGGTGGGAATCTTACTATGTCCTTTACTATTAGGGATAAATCCTAAAGCAAAATTTAAGATTTGTTTCATTCTTTATCCCCCAATTAACAAAAAAAAAAAAGGGTTTACAATGTCAGGATGCTACCTGGTCAACGCACTGCTAAATTGCAAGAATTGAAAATTTTGCAGCTAAGGGAGCTAAATGAAAGGGATTTTACTGTCAGGATGTGAAAAATCATTAAGCCTGTAGAAAAATGTCAAAGCTGTTCTTAAAAAGCATAGGTCTTGAAGCTGATGTGGTCTGAATGACTCATACAAATCAGCATTATCACTGTTTAAAAAAAATAAAGATTAAACCTGACCATGTGTTTCCGAGGAATTCTTAGTATTTCTTCCTCTCCATAAAATAAATGCAAAATCACATGATTATTTTATCATGCTCTGAGCATACAATGTACCTTTTCTCTATTAATCCAAGAGCTTTTCCTTCCCAGGGATTCAGAGGAAAACAGATTAACAACAAACCATGGATGTAGGAAAGAGCTCTGTTTCTGTCATGTGCAGAGTCTTTAGCAGTACTTCAGAAAGACAAAATCAGAGCAGCATGTTTGTGGCCACAGACAGGATTTACATTTTCCTTCTGGATAAGGGAATAGCAGTAGGATTTCTGTATCAAACTGCTGCTCTGTTCATTCATAATTAGTTTTTCTAATAAAAGACTAACAAAGATGTAGGTTAGGATACATCAGTTGCTCCTGAATCTTGCTAAGTGAGAAAACTTCCAAGTTCAGGTAAATTTAAATTCCAGCTTTAAACTGTAGAAGGATATTTTAGGGAAATACACAAGTAAAGCAAGAATTGAATACAAAGCTGCTGTTAGAGGTGACTTGGGTTTGCTGTGTAGAACGTACAAAGAAAGAGGAGACTTTTAATATCTTCCTACCTTGACAGTGTCCTAAACACTTCTTTCTTCTCAACGTGTACAAGTAAAAACTAAGAAAATATCTGTAATATTTACATATTCCATATTTGTTCTAAAAGGTCTAAAAAATTAGGAAATAAAAGAGTGAAAATAAGGTACACTAAGGAAGGAATGAAAACAGATTTGATAACCACAAAAGCCAAGTAGAAAAGTATTTATATAGAAGAAAAAGTTATAAAAGCAGACCTGCCCGCAAGGACAAAAAAAACCCAAGCCCAGAACAACCACTACCAACAAGAGATGAGGACAGAGTGCATTAATTAACTTAAAAGAGCAACACGAGGGGAAAAAAAACTTGGCAATTTGGTGTCAGCCCTCTGTTTAGCATCAGTTTTTCCACTACCAATGCATACTACAAGTCAATTAAGATCTTCCATATAGATAAATCATTGTATGTTCATGACTCTTTTCAATATGATCCTAAATGTAATCAGATGTGCAGTAAACTTGCTACATCTGTTATGCACAGAACAGTCCAAAAAAAAAAAAAAAAAAAAAAAAAAAAAAAAAACAGGNATAAAAAACCACCAAAGAAACCTAATCTAATTATGCTGGAGGAAAGTCCTAATACCTACAAGCTTTATAGTGGTTTAAATCATGCTTAAACCAATTTAGCACCATGTAAAAATTTCCTTCATTAAGCTAAATTTCCCCCCGTCTCATTTAAAATAGCTAAAGGTTTATCTCTACTAGCTCTATCCTCCAGGGTAATGTTAATATATGTAGAGCAGAACAAGTGACAAAGCCCTATAACCATGGGAAACGGGGAAAAATAGGAGTTTATTGAAAGTGAGCCTGGATGTGAGCCACAGATGAAACCACCTGAAACTACCTCGTGCTAAACTCCACCATAACACTCTCCTCAGTGACCACCCATTCCAAATGCTGACTACTCTGGCAAGACTGGGAAAGGATGAGATGATTTCCTGGACGAGATGTTCCTTCTGTGCCTGCTGACAAAACAGGACTCCAATCCTGATGCTTTGGATTTTGAAGCCCATATACACTAAAATATACATGGTAAAACTGCAGTCTAGGGACAGTGCGGCAGCAGGAAATGCTCTTGATGCCCCAATTCCTCTGTGTCCATGCAAATGAACACAGTAACCACACCTAGGAAAAGGCTGACCTGGAAGATTTTGTTAACACTGTCCCACTCAAAATGGTTATCAGAGCAAGGAGGGTCAACTTGCATCTCAAAGTCTCATTAGATCTGAGGATTAATTTGATCCCTCTTTATCATGTATAGATAAACTATTTCTATTTATCTTTACTTATTAAATGAAGAACTTCATACTTGTCATAAGGTGTACTGTTATTCATGCATAATTTGTAAAGTATTATAAGGCAACTCTGCATACACCCAGAGTTGTTCAAACCCTTAAGAGACTCTCATCAAGTATCCTCCCACCTTTGGCAAATACTTTGCAGTCTTTTGTGTCAAACCTGCAGGAACTGGAATACTGTATGAGAAAGAACGGGAAAAAAAAACAAACCACTAAGACTTTTAATGATTCCTTTAGAGTTTTCTCAGATGTTACCTTATCAGTTAATGAAAAGTAATTAACACCAGAGTAGAGACTGACCTTTACTGCATGGCATTCACTTAGATGGGGAGCAAATAAAAATTACACATGTGAAACTAAGAGCGTGATTCAAGTAGAACTATTAACGACATCAAGCACTGCACAGGCATCCAATATGAGACAGCAAATAACAGCCTGAACTATTGTATAGCTGCTGAATTTCAGAGGGCCTGAGCGGTTCCCAGTTTCCACATTTCTCTTCCCCACTTACGTTTTATTTTTGTCTACTTAAGCTGTAATCAGCTCCTAGGAGACAGAACAGTCCTGCCCTGTAACTGTGCACCCCCAGCATAAGGGGACTACTGCAGTACCAACAAAAATGATTATGCCCTCCATCAGGGACTCACCTCAACAAAAAAAAGGCACAGAAAATTCAATCTGGTATTAGATCACAGATGCACAGACTAAATTATTTTCTAGGGCTTGTGTGTTAGCATGTTCCAACGGAGTCTCTTCCACTCCAGCAGTCAATGGGCACAGGAGCAGCCACAACCAGAGCCCAAAGAGGTCACCGCCCCACCAGGAGCTGGCAAGCACAACCCCAGTCCTCTCCAGATGCCCTGGAGCAAAGACTGCAGGTCTTAACCTGTGCAGAGTAAATTAATTTGGCTCTCAGTCATGAAGGATTAGGGAGGAGAGGTTCCAACACAGGCAACAGAGAGATGGAGGAGCTTCTTTCAGCTACTGATAGCTAGAGTAAGCTTCAAACGGGCTTTGATGAGATTAGTGAGGTGTCACAACAGCTTCTTGCTGCCCAGAGCAGTATTTTCCCAACTCTCTCCCACACTCAACTGTGCTCCCACTTTCTCCCTAGTACCACCCTGGAGATTGCTGTCTGGGGCTGATGCAGCTCCCTAAAGTAGCAGAAACCACACCAGTGGGAAGAGAGAGAGGGAGGAATGAAGGGATATAGAACAGGAAGTGACCACTCGGATACCAACAAGCTCACACTTGTGTCCTAGCAAAGCACACCCTGAGCAGAGTGGCAACAATAGACATATCTATTCCAGAAACAGAAAATCAGAAACAGAAAATCAGTTTCTATTCGTTATTAGAAATATTCTGCAAATACCACGTTAAAATCTCTAGAATTTTTTCTATTCAAAACTTACTTTATCTCTCCCAATGGGAAGTGGCATAGCCGTATAAAGGTTTTTTCTTCCATCAAACACTGGTTTGCGATCCCCAAAAATCTGGGTTTTAAAGTGCTGAACCATATGCTCCACTATTTCTCTGAAAATGCAAAAAGATTAAGTTAATCCAACTTTTTATTTTGCATGCTAAGTAGCAGACGAGTACTAACACTACTATTCACCGTCACAGGCATTAGGTAAATGAAAGGGCTGTCCACTCCTGTCTACTAAAGGCAAGATTTGGTTGACTGATCTGAACTGAAAGCAACCTTTTCACAGACTAAACTGTTTCTTGAAACTGTTATTTTTAGGGTTTTTTTTTCAGATTTAACTTTCCTTCCTCTTCTCTGACCTGCTGGAAGCGGTGAAGTGAAAGCTCGGCCCTCTCAAGCTCAAAACAAGAGGTGCATGGTAGATCCTGGGGCTTCAGCTCCCCTGTCCTACAGCCCTTTCTGCAGAGGACCCTGGACCAAAAGCTCAGCAGCCTGAGAAGCTTCCAAAAATATTATTATCCCAGCTTACAGCCCCAATGTCAGGATAGCAGTTTATGCCAACAATGATAGTGAAATGTTTTGCAGTTCCCTGAAAAAAAATATTTTTAAATGTATTTTTTTTCATACACACAACAAAACTGGGATCCATCCAAAAAAACTGGGTATGTACATTCAGTGGAGCTGTGAATATTAAAAGTACACATTCATCTAAGAGTAGCTGGAATCAGGTTCCATTTTTGTATGAATGAGGAAACCACTCACACAGCTCTTGTCAAACGAGTGTTTACACACTGGTCATCCAAAGCAGCTCAGCAGTCAATGAGAGGTCACCTGGAATAGTAACATTCTGTGATGCCAAAGGTCTTTCGGGCCCAATGTCCCAGAGAGACATCCTTCAGTCTACCAGCAATACCCAAAATCCATCAACAAGCTGCAATCTTAACACATAGTCAGGGGCAAAAGGGCATTAAGAGGTTAAAACGACACAGAAAGGAAACCACTGCTCCTCCAGCACTGCTGACAACCACCAGCTCACAGATGCTGCAGGAGACTGTTCATGCACCCTGACTTGGCAAGGTAATTAACCCAGCATTCAGGCAGGTATTACAGTGCTGAAAAATCTGAGAGGAAACTGAACTCATTCAACAAAATAATTAAGACTGTTTTAACTGGCAATTTCTTTGCTGTGTCCCAGGGTTTATCTTAAAATAAGATGTGGCCACTGAAAGCAAGTCTGACCTCCTGCAAAGCATGAATCAAACCTGACCCAGTAATATCTGCCTCAGGTCTGTAGGGTCTGACTGAACACACACGTCACTGCGAGGGTGGAAGGAAGGAGGTGTTTTTCAACCTCGAGTTTAAGATTGAGCATGGAAACCCCACTCTCTTCCTGAGCAAGTTCTTCCGATTGTAAACTGCTTAATATAAAAAATGAACACTTCCACTTAATGTTTTCAAGCTTCAAAACACATCCACAATTAGCAGTGGTGCTTCTCAGCTGTGGGTGGAGATATTTTAATGAAAAATAATTTATTTTCTCCATGCAAAGTTAAAAGAAGAGTTATTTACCACTTCACTAACTTCAGCCCTTTGGGATGACTGTTCTACCAAGCTCGTCATGCAAGCCCACCAAGAACCCTGGGCTGGCAACTGCAGGCAGAGTTCACCTTGCACAAATCCTCAAAAATTAAACTGAGAGAGTACCCACAGTGCAGAACCAAACTCACACTGCCCACTCTGCCTGTCCAAACAGATCTGACCTTTCTGCCACATGTACAGAAGTGTAGCCAGACTATATTAATTCAGGAACATTGTCCCAGCTGTGTGTTTTCCAGTCCTGCTCCAGCTCATGTCTCAGTGTGGAACTTGCATGTACAGTGGATACACCCTGTAGTAGGGCCTGCAGGGTCACAGAACAAGCTGGAGTAAAACTGAAGAACAAAGCTGACATAGGCGAGCGAGAAGAGCAAAAAATAAAATCTCCCTCTCTCCTTTCTAGAGGTTATTTCACATAAAGCAATGATAAAAGCTACTTACTATATACATGTGAATTATATAACCAAAATACTAGAAACCTGTAAGCCAGCAGGAAAAAAACATCATTCAGAATTGGATTACATATGCATCCTGCATAATATTGTATATATATGTATATATATGTATGTATTTGCACACACAGAAATATAGACATAGGACCAAAAGGTCACAGCCCACAAAAACCCAGGTGCAGGTGAGTACAGGTATATCAACACAATAGAGCAGCAAGTACTCAAAAGAAATAAAATACACTTCAGTATGTGAATCCAAATTGTATTCTTACCACAGTGCACTGAGAAACATCCACTGCTGAATGCATCTATGGCATCTCTGTTGCAAAAGGCATTTAATCTGTGTAGAATCTGTATCTGCTCCCATCACCACAAAAGAGGAGTGACTAACCTGACCAAGCAGAGCAGGTCATCAGCTGGCACTGGAGGAAGAACTTGCTACTGAATAGACTCTGCCTTTCCAGTGAGAAAACCTGCTTTAGGTTTTGTGGCAAGCACCCCCACACTGGACTGTAAGGTAGGTGCTCACATAGAAAACACACACGAGCTGTGCAGCACTTGGCTCCCAGAGGAGCTGCAGAGGCAATCTGGATCAGCCAGCAGCAGCTGGCAGAGCTGGAGGGGTGGCAGGGATAGCAGTAAAGGAAAGCAAAGCTCTCACAGCTCCTCTTATGAAAAAAGTGACTGCTCCAAGTGTTTTACAGTGCTTCAATGCAGGAAGAGCATCTCAGTGAAATCAGCAGAGAGTTCAGCTTCATACACTTAACAACAGTGTTTGCTTTTAAAATTAACCTCAGCGATCAACTAGCTGAAAAATTAACTTATAATAGATCACCACAGAAAGAAAAAAAAACAGGGCAACAAAACACAGTGATGCTGCTTTGTGAAAACTATTATTACCAACTCCTCAGTGTAACAGAGCATGCCCTCAGGTTTATTAATTCACATTAGGAAAACTGTGGCTTTTGGGTGGCACTTTTGACTCCACACTGTTTATTTTCATGACTGCGTATTCCACCCATGTGACCTTTTCTAACAAGGAAAGGCTTTGCTCTTGAATATATAAACAGGCCATTCCAATTGTCTACAGTCAAGGTGTAGTTATGATGATGACACTTGTGGTTTCCAGTTGGTGCCAAGTCTCATTCTCAAGTTTCACTTCTGGCAACACTGCTCCTTTTTCAAGTCAATGAAGTTGCACACTCTAACAGAGCACAGATGCCAAATGCAAGACCTGGCTGCTTCCTTCCCTGGACAGCTGCTCCATGTTTTCACCTTGCTAACTGTTCCAGGAGCATAGTTTTCCCTTATATAGAATCTACTGATGAAGGATAATTTCTTACCTGCTTTAGTAACTCCATAATCCTCTCCCACAAACAAACAGGTTTTGCCTCCTCTTGTGAGTAGGGAAAGGTGAAAAAAGAAGCTGGTAACACCAGCTCCCTGCTGAAGGCCTTCAGCCAGTTAGACTCCAATCTTTAACCAGATAAATCATTTTTATCAAGTTGGCTTATACTGACCCAGCTTCAATAGAGCTAATACAGCTTATCCATCTGCCACCAGCGGCTTCAATCAGCAGCATATTAAGATTCTGACAAAATCAATCCAAGACTTGGAGGGGGAAAAAAAAAATAAAGGGATATGCATATGCTGTCAATGGAAGTGATCAGTGCAATCACTGATTAAAGCCAGACACATCTTTCCAGACATCAGTGAGGGCACGCAGCTCCAGCTTTTTCAAAGAAAAACAAGACTGCAAATAAACTGAGGAAAGGCAAAGCACAGTGTTACCTGTTAACTCTTCTAGGACATTTTTCTGGCTTTATATCCAATTCATAATGGTAGATATCTATTTTAGGAATGTCCATTTCAAAGAAGTTGGCCTGCAGTTTGATTGTTCTCCCAGAAGTGCCAAAATCCGGTCGAGGAGGAGGTTTGAAGGCATATCCCTGTATTGGTGGTGGCAGTGGGGAAGGAGGTGTGAGCACTGCAAAAGAGAGAAAGCACCACTTAGCCATCCGCTGTCTCAAATTGACATTTCAGCAAATTTACAGGCTATTGGACCAGTGAAGCCCAGCACATTTAAACCATTGCTCTTTTTAAACAACCTAAAAAATGAAAAAAAATTCTCAAACCTTGCTTTCAAGAGACAATGAATCCATTTTTCTCTTTCTTTCTTTCTCAGGCCGATTCACAATTTGTTTTATTTCCTAGCCCAAATTACTGAAAAAAAAAATCTTAAAATCAACTGCATTTTCCTATACCACAAGCCAGCTGGGTGGGAATTTCACAGGCCAAGAAGGAAAGCAAGAACCAAGATCTTCCTTTCAGGGAAGAATCTTCATCTTAAAACAGACCTAACCACATTTATTTGAGCAAACACCTATAAAATGGAGTTTCCACCACTTTCCTCCATGCTGCAGCTCTGCAAAATTCTGTGTTAGAACTAAACTGTAACCTATTGCTTCCTTTACACAGAAAACAGAGCAAATACTCTGCTGCTGCTGCGCTCAATTCTTGAGCTCAAACATCAGCTGTTGCTCAGACAACGTGAAGCAGAAGCACAACGGCTGCTTGCTGCTGTTTCAATCCAGGAAACTCCATTAAAAAATCCACAGAGAAGTGTGTAAGGTACCAACTTGAGTATTCAAAACTCCTGCAGCCTCAGTGCTCAGGTATTTTATGCTCTGGAGCAAAAACAACTCGCCGCAAAATCTTCACGTGTGAAATAATCCAGAAGGTTTCTCATTACTTATGTAAGAATCCAGGTGTGGTTTCCTAAGATTATCAAATTCAGTTCTCTGCTAGCACCAGAAACAATTCACATCCCTTCATTAACAAATCAGTCACCACTTTTCCACCCTGGCTTTCTCTACTGGAAAGCTCTTCCAGAACTGTGATGCTCTAATACGCAGAAAACGTCCTTCCATTTTTATTTATTAGTTTTATTTCTCCTGGAGAAGATTAAGTGATAACCACACTGATGCTTCCATCTGTCAACTGGAAAAGGCAGATGAATGAGCCTTAAACTGCTTTTGCCTGCTGTACCACTGCCTTGTAAAGGCCATCCAGTGACCACTCAGGGCATGTGCACCCATTTCAGTTGCTTATGATCACCTCCCAGGTCCCTATGAACTCCCAGCTATACTGTCTTTACTATATCGACTTTTGTAATCTGTATCTATTAACCTGCAACTTTCCAAATGATGCTCAGATTCTCCTTTTCCTGACAATCCTTTCTATACCTCTTGTAATGATGAAATTTCACATATTGATTCCTAACATTTATGCATTGCTTGCTAGTGAAATAAGACCATTCCCAACATTAGTAGCACAGATTTACACTTTACCCCTCAACACTTCCCATGGCCAGTTTCCCACTCATGAGTATCTCCCTATTTTTACCACCCTACTAACAGTCAGCACCAATTTCCCCATGCATCAAATACTTAATCAGATTTGACATTGGGAAAATGACAGAGGGTTTTGTTGTTATTATTTTTTGAAAATCTTGTTTCTGATCTTGTCTCCCAAATATATTCTAAGGCATCCACCCTTTTAATTCAGGCTACTGAAATCAAATTTCCTTTTTTCCCTCCCTTTTATAACCATTGCCATTAAAGACTGTGGTTCTTCAACATTAACTCAGTCAATATCTTAAAAGTCACTTCTTGCTGAAGACCTGCATCTCCATAACCTAAAACTTCATGCTTCAGTACTTCAGTTTTGCCTTCAATGGCAATAAAGCAATTCTCATTTCCACATTGCTTTTGCAGTGTCAACAGCTGTCCTGAAAAATGGAGCCAAATATCACCTTAGCTCTCTTATCTGTAACCCAGTCTTGCCACAAGCAGCCCATCTGCATCTGACCTTACCCACCTCCATCCCTCAAGGCAAGACAGAACACACAGCTCACTGATTCTGTTCAACCTTTGGCTCTTTATTTTTCCTAAATTCCTACACATCCTGACTTCTAAGACACCAACTTCCATCTCTTCCCAACAAACACTTCCAGGCCCTCTGTTGACTTCACGTTTTTCTGATGGTGATTAACTCACTCAGGTGGCCTTGCAGTCACATATCCCCATTTGGTGGGACAAATTCACACTGGATCTGTGTCATTCAGTGGAAAGAATCCTTTGCTGTGGATAGGACACCTAACAAAGTTATTAATAGCATTACCACTTCAGCTGGGAAGTAACAGAAAAAATATTCCCACAAATATTTGTACTTCCAATATACCAAAGGTTTCTGTGATCCACCTCTAAATCTGATCAAAAGGATGTGCACAAAGCAGCCACCTCTTCTCCTCCAGAATCCTGTTTGCCATCACTTCCACCCCCTCAAAAATTTTTTTAAATTATCTGTCTCCCACATAAGTTTTCAGTCACTCTGCTGCTGAATCCTTTATAGATCATCATTACACACATTTTTATTTCCATCTTTCCATAACAGAACGTTCCCCTTTGAAAATTATGTCCTAGTCATTAACTTTATTCCGTGATTTTTGTGTATTTCCATTATTCCCATAGCATCATCCATTATGAAACATTTTAATTTTCTGTCCAGGCTCCTGTATTTTAACAGTTCCATTTCTTGTTATCCACACTCTGCATTCCACATTGCCTTACCAGTACTACCTGGCCAACTGCTATCAATATATTGATTTCCCTTCTCCGTCTCAATGATTTTTATGCCTTCTAACATTTCTGTATCTACTGCCACATACTAATTCCACTGCCCTTCCTCTTCTGTGCCATATTTGGTACATCAGGACTCATTTTCAAAATGATAAAAAAATTAAACTTAAAAATTGGAAGTACAAAGAGAAGCATGATGGAAGGGGACACATATCCTCACAAGCTATTTATGCTGCCAAATTAAGTAATCCTGTAATTAAGCAATACATCCTCCCTCTGTTTTAAAATGGGATTGTTCAGTGCTTCACAGGGGCGTAACAAAGCTCTAAGTGTTCAGGGATCAACATGAACACACAACAACATCACTGCATTCCTCCACTGGAGTTTTAGTGACAAACAGTGACTAAAAGTGAGGGTTCAGCCCCATTTTTGAGAATAAGGTGAAATGCTGAGAGAAGCACAGACTCCTGGGGAAAGATGTGAACACAGTTTTATAACCTGCATGACTCACAGAGATAAAAAAGCACCAACCTGCCCAGAAAGCAGGACCACTGCCACCCTCAATTTTCATCTTAAACAGTTTTTTTCAGTTATTTGGGTTTTACAATCCAATTAAAGAAAAAAACCAAAAAGGGGGGGGAATCTATTTCTGGCTCAACTCCCAAGGCAAAACTTATTTAGGGCAGGGTGTTGCTTCAAGGAGATAAGTACTGTTTATTAAACAGCAGCAATGACCCGATAAGCACTCAACCTACATATTTCTGCCGCCTAAAACAGACACGTATGTGTCAACTACAGCACCGAGGGGTGGGAACTGAACTCCAGGGGAGAAAAAACTAAATATTGCAACCACTGAGCTGAATTCACTTCTTGGACTACTGCCGCAAATCAAGAAATCAAAATCAAACTGTCTTGTGTAGAAGTTATAACAGCAAGCAGCTGTGAAGGGTAGAATCACAAAATACTCAATTTGGTGCTGACAGAACAGAGAAATAAGGCTTGACCTCCTCTAAAAACTTGACAGAAGCCTTCAGGAGGCACAGTTGCTGCATTCAAAGTGATTCAGCTGTCCCATCTCCCTACTCAAACACTCCTGCAGAATTCCCATCACTCACTCACTTTTAAATGCAACAGAGCTGTATCAATACAGGAATACTTTCCTTAGTGCCAAGGTTCCTACTAGGAAGCTTTTGCAGCCTGGTGAGATGTGGTACAGAGGATAGCACTGGACATCTGAGCTGGAAGTGATGCCCTGCCCAAGGAAACCTGCCAAAATTCATGCAGAGACACCTTCATGAACACAGATGCTGCTTCTGGAGACAGTATTTCAAAGTGCTGGAAAATCTACATGCATTCCTGGATTTTACTTTTTAAATGCTGTCAAGGAAAGAAGGGACTAGAAAAAAGATGAAAGACTAATAAACTGGAGCATCCATGTGATAAGTATTGGAAGCTCCTCACTCATTTGCCAGATGATACAATGAATAATGAGAACATTTCAGCCTTGATATGATGATTGAGACCATCAAGAGCCCCATTTTCAAGGTGTGAATTAAGGTGAGCTGGGTGTGGAATAATGAGGTGCCTATATGCTGTCTTTAGGCTTACTTTTATCAGGAAAGAAACCAGACTTCCTATTATAATTCACCCCATTTACACAAACTAAATGTTCATAGTTATCAATCTTAAAAGCAGCAATTTCTACAAAAAAAAAAATCTGGAAAAGACAGATATCAGAAAAATAGCAGTCTTGCAGCAGTTCTATGGAATAAAAATTAGCAATCAAGCAAAATTACTCTGTCAAAAGACGGGGGGGGGGGAAGGGGGGGGTAGAGGAAACCTGGATAATCACAGAAATGCTGTGTTAGTAAGAAGAATTTTTGCAAATTGAAAACTATTGCAAACAGAAGGCTGCCTGCTCTTATTCCTGCACATTACTGAGGATCAAAATCAGAGATAAAAGTGACTCAGGGAGTGAGCAGGCCCAGACACTCCTCGTCTATAAAAGGTGTGAATGAGCCACACACTTTGACGAGCTTCTACTCCAAAATCCCCACGATTATGTAATGACGGTTTTTCAGGACCATGTGCTCCATAACCATTTCCCAGACTTGGAGCATTCACTTCTTTTGTCTTTCACCATTTCTTAAAGCTTAACTGCTGGCCTGCTCAGCATGCTGAAAGTGCTGCCAGTCAGCATTAAACTTGCACATTGGAGATTTTTTAGCAAAGAATTATGCAATTTTAATGTGCAGTCAGAGGTCTAATGAGTTACTAAATAAGAAGGGGCCAAACGAGTTGCATGGAAGGGCTTGTTGACACAGGTAATCGTCTGAGCATAATTACACCAGTGCAATTATATCAAAAAGTTTCCTTGTGTGGCAAGTCCTAACTCATATTTAATAATCGGGTGATGTTTTCACAACTCTCAGAAGGTTTTAGCGTTGGGCTCATGTAGTCTACGTTTGCCAAGGGAAAGCCATTTTTCTAAAAATATATAATCTCTATATAATATATAGAGATTAGATTTACAGATATATAATCTCTAAATGAAACTAAGGTGAAGGAAGCCTTATTTGAAAGCATCACTATGGGTTAAGGTTTTCCAATATCAGATAATGGCGCTGTTCTTCCAGATCATCACTAAAGCTGTTTTAGGTACAACCACAGTGCACATTCACTGCTGCCTCCAGGTCAGTCACTGATGTCATCACACAGATCCAGAGAGGATGTATTGCTCCTTGGGCAAAAAAAAGGGATTTACTAACTTGTCTCAACTACTGAGCAGCTATTTTGCCTCCAGAACCACAAGAAAAAAATAAAATGCCAAATGTGTTCATCATGACCAGGTTAAAAAGAATCAAGACTGGCAAAGGAACAGCCTCCAGCAGCTGCTGCAGAGAATCAGAGGATCACGAACACAGAGCAACATAGGTGGGACACGACCAGGCTGACTTGTCAAGTTTTGAATATCTTGAAGAACAGCGTTTCCACAACACCTCTTACAATCTGTTCCACCCTCATCTTAAAATAAACTTGCCTTCTCAACTGGAGTTTCCTGTGCTCCAGCTTTTGCCCTGTTCTGGTGCACTTGCCACAAGTCTGGCTCCATCTGCTCCAAAGGTTCCCCTTAGCCTGCTGGCGAAGGTGGAAGATCATCCCTTCCCCCTTCCCTCCTAAGGCTGAACACACCTGATTCCCTTCACCTCTCCTGGTGTGCAACGTGCTCCTTCCCTTGGTGCCCTGTCACAGAGCTTGCAAAAGGGTCATGTCCCCTTCTGGAAGTGCTCTTTGAAGTGGCAGAAAGGGAGACTTGGAAAGGGGACACCCGACACCAGGGGAAACAGGATTTCCATAAATAGTTATTCAACTACCAGTAGTACAGGGAATTCAGAAAGGATGTGGAAAACACCCAGTACAGATCCTTGACAAGATCTGTACAGTTTTTATGTATTATAGTTACAGATATATAGTCAGAGCAAGAAAAAAAATACAGGGAGTTCAGCCTTTTCTTTTTAGGACGCAACTAAAGAAAAACTTTGGGCTGTCTTCAAGTTCTCTGACAGTCTGGGTTCTATAAAGAAGTTTAACTTCTGACTTTCTGTTAAGAACCGTTAGGGAACGATAGGAGAGAGGCTGGCAATGTTTTCTGTGAGATAAGGGAAACCCAAAGCTGCAGCTCATAGTCCCTTGATATTCTGGGGGCAGAGGAATCTTTACAGGACCTGTAAGTCTGTCTGCTGCTCATCAAGGATGTTTTAGAGCATGGAAACCGGAAGCTCTTCAGTCAAGCTACAACACTCTTGATGAAATAATGCACAAAAAAAAAATGTTACAGATTTATCTATTAATCTCCAAGAACTCAGCAAACCACAAGGACAGCAGAGGAGATGATGTAATCAGATTTTCAACTATCGTTTTTGTCTAAACCCCTCTCCAAAGGTTCTTCTGGTCTCTCAGTGAGCAGCTACCACACTTTCTAACCACAGCACACTGTATGTGCCAAAGTAAGCTACAAGAAAAAGGCCTGGCTTAATATTGATGAGCACAAATGAAGGAGCTGTCCTCATATTTGGTCATATTTTAAGGCCCTTGCATGACTACTGAGATATTTGATGCTACTCTGCCAGATCTGCTTCCAGTTTCTTAGTGCTGTAGTATGAAACTAAATACCTTAACAAAGAGTAAAAGCATTAGAAAAACAGCACTGCCTTCATAACTGTAATCTCATTATGTTCAGTAGACTACTCCAGACATCATTTTATTGAGTAATTGTCACTTCCTGTTAAAGAATTCAAGCAAGATTAACTTTTCTAGTCAACCCTTTTACCTACTGAGAGACGTCCCTGCCCATGGCAGGCAGGTTGGACAGGATGATCTTTAGAGGTCCAGCCCAACCCATTCTATGATGATTTTGTCTGGAATAAAGAATCAGTTACAGATCTGCAGCTCCCTTGGTTACCCTTTTTGACCTTTGTAAGATACAGACACCACCTTTTCACAGTGCCCGAAGTGATGTGATCCACTGAGACCAGAATCACACTGAGACACCAACAGTGTGAGCTGCCGTCACAGATCAAATGGAGAAGCAAGACATCAATCCAGCTTGCTTTTAAGTCAGGACCACATTTCAAAGAAGAATGTGTAAGAAGAAAAGAACTGAAGAAGAAGAGATCAAGGCTCCAGCAGAAAACAGCAGGCAAGAAACTAAGAATGGTTCTTTCCAGCCCACAAGCTGCTTCTGGACAATGTCAACCAGCAAAAGACACCAAGTGTTAGTACTCTGCTTTCCTCCCACATTCTCCTTGCAAGCCTTGACCTTCAAAGTCAGCCTCCAAATTTTTGAATACCAACAAGCTGCTTCTCACCACCTACAAGTGGGGTGAGCAGTGGCAGAGCACCACCAGGGCATCCAAAGTGCAGAACTTCCATCCTCACTGTTCACGAACAAGGTGCCTTAACCAATCCCTGCACATGGAATTTTACCAAGTCCTACCACAAACCTTCTTAAGGGCCACAAAGAAATGATTTTAATTACAAGCTGCAGTTTGAATTAAGTCATCCAAATAGCGAGCCTCATCCAAACAATGGAGGGATGCTTACGGCTTACCCACAAGTCAGCAGCCCAGTTTGAAGTTAAATGTGAATTCAAAGTACAAAATAATTCCATTTCAGACAAACTTCTACTCAGTGAAGGGGGAAATGGAGAACATCCTTAGTGCTATATTTCACATCTGACCATCATGATTCATTCCCTTTTCCATGCCTTAGAAAACGACGCTGAACTAATTCCAGATGTCTTTCCTAACAATTTGAAATACAGAATATGATGGTATTTTCTGCATTCATAAAGAGCAATGCCTCCATTCAATACAATCTCTGTTCTTTGCCATTTCAAAAGACCCAAAGCGAATAAACACATCTTTTAAGAAGGAACAAAAAAACCCCAACCCACCTACTAGCACCTATTGCTCCCTTCAGGCTGCTTCTCCCCTAAAGAAGCTAAGACCAGAAACTCCATATTCACCATCCCACATTATGCTTCCCTTACTCCTTGTCTGCATTTAGGTTAGGAAAGAAATGTGGCTCCCCCTCCTTCTGTACTATTTGACACTTAGAACTGCAGAGGTGTGTAGGAAACAGCCTAACCCACCCCTCACTGTGTTTACTTGTTTTCATTCTGAGTCGCTGCAAGGCTGGTAAAGCATGACTTCTTTATACATCAGGATTGACCCTCCCAAAAAATTTAACATACAGACTGAAGTTTCCATCACTACTCAGTATGAACATGAGACAAGCCATTCCATTCAGTCCCCAAGAGCCACAGTAAATGCAGCTGCTGCCAGGTGCAGAGCTGAGCTCAGTGAGGGGTACACGGCCCCAGCCCCATCATTAGGTACTTCAACACCTTCTGCACACACCGGCTGCCATCACACAACACCATGAGAGCTGTACAGCTCACCCTGACACTCCATTACCTCCACATCTCAGGCTTTCAGAGATTTTTTTTCCTTCCTCAAAAACAGTAAGAACTGGTCTCTGCATTACAGCCCACGAGTGGATGGTGGGTAGATTAAATCCCCTGAACCAGAGCTGGAGTTCTCAGCAGTGCTGCTCCCCCAATACTTTTCCCTTCCCCTACCATCACACCCCGTGCCTCTCCTGCATTTTTAGAGCCATCAGTGTCCACATGCACACCAGCTCCACTGAATTAACGACTTCGAATGGCTCGGGCTCTATTCCATAGCCACTGACATGGTTTTCCATGTGCTGTGCCTCACCAGCTGGGAACCGGTGCCACAGAGGCCCCAGATCCATGTTCTCTGTGGGATTCACATTGTGCACAACTTAATGAAACACAGAAGTGATTTGTCCTCAGCTAACTAAAGAAAGAAGCTAGAATGGTTCTGCTTTGAGTTGTACCTTTGTAAGCACATTTCATACCCACACAGACTTTGGCTGGTGGTGTTTTTGTGCAAAATATAAAAATAAAAATTAAGTTGTCTTCATTCCTAAAAACTTTTTAACATACAAAACTCAGCCGTACAGCTGTAACTCAGAAGTAGTCATGTCTTCCTTGGGAAAAAAAAAATCTTTTCCCATACCCACACTGGATTAATCTACATGAACACTCCCGTGGTTTAGTTTCAGAATAGAAAAATTCCCAGTTAAAGAGCTGAGGTTATGCTTTATTTAATCATTTCAGATAGTGAAACCAGCTGTAGCAGCATCTTCAGCATGCAGTAGTATCTCCTGCGGTTTCCAGAGATAGGGCTGTGGTTTTCAGCATCACTGCAGAGAGGGCAAAATGCAGGTTCCCAATAGTGGAATAACTGAGATATTACAGAGTGTAGGCTGGCAGCAGAAGTCCCCTACCAGAATTTTTTTTTCCATTACACCACAGGGTTTTTTCCTCCACCTGCTTCTTGTAAGCAACTGATGTTCTCATATTACCTGACACAAACTAAAACCCAGCTATGAAAGGTAAAAGAAAAAAAAGTCACATAAAAGTTTGCTACAGAGAGGCCCCCTGAAATTTGGCATTACAGGGAATTTGCAAGTAAAACAGGAAAAAACCCACCACTATATTCTTATCATATAATGAGACCCACACAACAAAGCTTAATTTCCTTGCCCTGGCGGGAAGTTTCCTCCTTCTGAAAGAAGTTCTGACTTTTTAAACAACACACCCTTATGCAAATATTCTCAATCTCTATGAGTTATTCCTAAGCATTCCCTCATTAAACACCGAAGCTTTTCCCAAAATGAAACCCACTGGTTCACCAAGAAATTAATTCTTCTGCATTGTCATTTCTACATGAACCTGGATTTCTTCTCTATTTTATTTTTGTTTTGCTTGTGGTTTGGAGGCTTGGTGGTTTTTTTGGGTTTTCTTTTTAAATCTATGTCTCTCAGCAGACTTCACAACAGGAATATGTAAGCCAGCAGAACTAAAGTTGACAGGTAGTATTATTTGAGAAACCTTAGGTTTCACTGGCAGCTAAAAACCACAAACAAGAGAAACCCCCTGCACTCCCAACACCTTGTCCTCCAGGAGGATTTCAGAGATTACGGAGGAGTATGATAGGGCAAGAGTGTACAACCAACAGAGAAATTGATTAAAGAAGCCCACAAAAACCAGTAGAAAGGGAACATTCAGTGCAAACCACAAGCTGTATGAAACGACAATGAAATAAATTCATTATCAAAGTCAAGAACACAGCAACATTTAGACAGGAATTCACCCTCTGTATGAAGAGATGCCTGTCCTTTAATAGCAAACACTTGCTAAACAAGTTTCAGAAGGTATATAATGAGGCCCCAATAATAATTATGTTTTAAAGCTTTATTCATCTACATGACAGGTTTAACTTCAAACAATTTTTTGATTGATCTAGCTAAGCCAGTGAAACCTCCACTCTTGGGAGTTCTTCTAAAATTGGCTTATTTAAAATAAATCTAAATTAGCACATCCACACACACTTCCTACCACTAAATTAAAATTTAAATTTCATTATTTTCTCACATTAATAAGCTCTTGTGTAAATTTCATGACTAAACCAGGAACATAAAAAATGCATCACTGAGACAAAAAGTTGCAATACCGACATGAGCAGCTCAAACAGAGCCACCCACTGTGTCCAATACTGCCAAGGCAGATCCTCAGTGGCCACAGAAGAGTTTCTTTTTTCACAGACTATATACAAAATCGTAAATATCACTTGATACACATAAGTTTCAGAAGTGTATTTTCAAGCTTCCCAAGATAATATGCTGAGATTAATTAATTTCTCAGAAAAATGGAAACTTCCATTTTATTCTGCATCTCTAAAAAGTTAAATATTTTAATACTTCCCCAAAAACAGACTTCACGACTGCAGACTTACTAATGTTGGAACCTGGTCCCCAATAACTTCACTGCAGGTAGCAATAAACTCCCATACAACAAGACAGAACACAACTGAGCAGCACTACAAAAAACAGAACAGGACAAACAAATTACAATAGGAGAGAACAAATTACTCTCACTACACCTGTGATTAAAAAATACATAAACCCCTTTCATGACCCAAATACTAACAAAATTTGGTAGCACAGTGGACAGCTCAATGAGCACCCAATTTAAAAGAAAAACCTCAAAGCAAGCTTTGGACTGACTAGATTATGCCAGGATCCAGAGTACTTTCCCATCAAATCAATGCTTTGCTTCCACCTTGGCTATGTCCAGTTTTGTGAAGTCAGACAGTTAAAAAAAACCCAAACAAAACTTTGCTTCCTAGAAAGCCTGGGCACCAGGTACCACGTGGCTCCACAGCTGCAGCACAGCTATAAAGCAGGGTATTCAGCAGAAGTAATTTTGCTTAATATGAAATGCAAAGACAGAGTACAGAAACAGATGAAATAATGCTCACACAAAAAACTTTTTATTTCGAAGCACCAAATATTGTTCTGAAAAGAGAACAATAAAAGCAAAACAATTAAAATAGAGATGTTAAAATGAATTGCACTAATCTGTGGTGATCACTAAACAGACTAAAAGACACCACTGATTAAAACAGTCCTGAGTATATAAAAATACAGGCATCACCCACTCTCAAGGATTTTAAAAAAACTCCACTTCCTGGACAGTACTAGAAAGTCTCTTCAAAGCACAACTTATTAGAAATGGCTACCAAAGGGACTCACAAATTACAGCTCTGGGGTAAAACATGAGACACTACACAAATTCAGTCTACCTGCAGTTGATATCATCCACATCTGTCTTTTCCCAATTTCTGCAGTATAAAAATGTATAATTAAATTTTTAAGTTTAAATTTGTGTGTTACAATATAAGTGGGGAAAAAAACCCCAACCAAAAATCCCTTTGCACTTCCGTAGTCAATAGGATAAGAGATATTTTACATTCTAGTGGGCTGCTTTGTGAGTACATCAGAGAGGATGCAAGATACTGAAACAAATTAATTGGACAATGCATGGAACAGATCTCTACCCACAGCTACTACAGTTAAAACTACATAATATTTTCCACCAGCTTTTTTTTCTCTAGTTCGTAACTTACCAAAAATAAGATACTGGAGACTGACTTTTCTTCATTTAGAGATTTAGCAATAATTTCTGGTAGGTCGAGTATTAGAAACTTCATCACTAAAAACAGGACCAAGTATTTTGCTTAAACATGAAGTGAGGGAAGCAAAACACCAAAATTTTGACAGGCTTTACAAGTTCTGTGAAGCTGTCGTCAGGACAGGCTTAGCCAACATGAACAAGACTTTCATCAGGCACATAAAGTTCCTAATTAATTAAAACTATCTGTGTTTGCAAAGCCAATTTAGCAGAAATTTACTGTGTTCATCAGCTGATCCTTGCAATTGCTGGAAGGCCAGAAGTGTTCAGAAGGGCTGGTTTCTGAAATGGAAAAATATTTCCCTCCTATACAGTTCTAAGGGATACATGAATATCAGATAATCATCTAAGGCATTTTCTCTTACTGAGTTAAAGCATTTCTATGCCTTTTCCACCCTGCTGTGAAAGAGAGGCAGACTGGTGGTGACAGCAGTGAAGGAAGGGCTACAAATTGTGAAAAAAAGAACTTTCCTGGAAGTCAAGAAGGTTTGGGTGTTCCTCTGCACTGCTTCTGTACATTCCAATCCACCACTAAGTATGTAGGAGCACACAACTTTGCAGAAGTGAAAAACTTCAAGATGAAGTAAAAGTAAGTGCACAAAATCCCATGTAACCACAGAATCAGCAAGAGAATCACTGCTGAAAAAGATGTTTCACTTTTCAATAGTAAATAGCATAGTTCAGTTCACCAAGGAAAGGAGAAAGTTTGGTGACACATCTGACACTACCAATTATCTTTCCACCAAACCACCTCATCTTTAAGCCACCTGAAGACAACACAGTTATCTGAGCCAACATTATAATATAGAATTTTTCTTTCCTTAGGAAAATATATTGGTCACGACAACAACACATTTGAAAAAATCATGCTGTGTTTCGTAGGCTGTAACTCTGTCAAACGCAATTTCAGTTTTCATTCTCTCCTCTTTGTGTGGCAGCTTACAAGGAGTTTCAGCATTAATTTAAGGTCTAGAATTAAGCCAAAGGAACTGGATGACTCTGTGATACCAGCAGCAGAGTAAGACCAGGTCCACATCCACTCGCAAGAGAACAGAAAAAGCATTTTTGAGAAGGGCAGACCTTTAACAGGAGGTATAGGGGAGCTCTTGCTGCCACCGAAACACAAGCTAAAAGGACACTGGTGCATTAAATTCCACCAGATGAAGATATTGTCATTTCTACTCCCCCAGTTAAGGCATGAGCACGCCCTTCCCTGCACCACATTCTAATACTGAAGACTCCCGAAGAGAATCAACATCCAACATCCAACATCCAAAATCTTCAAGAAAATATATGGAAGGTAAAAACAAGTACCTGCATTGGAAACCAGAACAGACTTAGAAGTTTCAACAGTCTATTCACCATTTTTAAAGGGTAACTTAAAACTAAATTACAAGAAAATAACTTTAGTTCCACTAATTTAATGAAGTTGTTTTTTGCGCTAAGGAAAAAAGTTGCTATTTCACATGCAAAGCTATAATCAACTTCACACTTTTTCAGACAACTGGTGCTTCAACAATAAATTAGGACCTTCAGGATCAGGCAAAACTAAATACCTTTTCAAAGAATAAAACACAAATCTGTGGTATGCAAAGTTTAGAATTAATAAATGCATTAAGACTGAGAAGTGCAAGTTCCAAAAGTTTATGCAGTTTTTAATCAAGTCTTTCAGCTGAATGACAGTACTTTTATTATGCCACTTTGACATTTTTCTTCCTCCTGAAAAAAGGTACACCAAAAAGTAGCAGTATCAAGCTTTTTCTTTAAAAAATAATTCCTTCCCAGATTTTCAGATTTTTCACTTTTCACGCTTTCCTTAAGCTAAAAAAACAAAGTGTATGGACACAGTGTCACCGCAAATTCAACACCAAGTCAAGAAAAAGCAAAAAGCGATCATTCATTTCCTAATTATGGAAACAGTGATTTCATGACAACCCCTTCGCGTATAAAAACCGGTCTCACTCCAGACGTAACAGAACGTTTGAACAAACTTTCCGAGTTCAGCAGCAATTTCTTGAAATCAGCCAGATACGGCCTCCTAACTTGCTTGATACTGCTTCCAGAAAAAGAATTAAGACTAAAATAGCAAACCCTGTGGCAAATTGAGCGGTTCCTCTGGCAGTAGGCCAGCACCACGGGCAGCCTCAGACTGGCTTGGCTGCAGAATCCAGTGCAGCAAAGGGAATGGGGAGAGCAGAGCAGCCCCTGTGCATCGCAGGGTCTGGAGAGGGCAGCGGGATCCGGATAGAGCAGAGATGAATGGAGCCTTTCCTTGGTGTCAAGGATGTGCTGACAGACCCGGAGAGGCTGCAGCTCTCATGTGTTCACAGCAGCTCTGGTTCGGTGAGGGGCTGTAAACCACACTTCTGCTCTCTCCTCCGAGCAGGATTTCACACACAGTGGTTTTGTAGTTTTCAGATTAACATGCAGCAGGGGACTTCACAGTCCCTGCTTCCAGGCTGGTTCACAGAACAGCCACATGCTAATAAAAATCTCCAAGATGCCCTGCCTTGTGTGTGGAGTGGAGCAGGAAGCTGCCTGGGCTGCCAGAAGCCACTGAGCTGCTGAGGCTGTCTGTGGATGATTTCACAGGAAGGAAGCAGAGCCTCGCTCACCATGTGGAGAACAACTCGAAGCTCCTGCCCCGGCACAGACACGGCCACTGCCCAGCGCCGCGCAAGGGAAAGGGCTGAGCCACAGATAAACTCGGAAGTAAACAAGACACAAGATGAGCTTCGCTGGAGGCAGCGGAACAGCAGGAGCCCGAGACACGCACCAGGGACAACACACAGCCACCTAGAAGTCGGTGAAAGTACAGCAGTGTCAGCAGCCCGAGGTTAAGAGGTTGTTGTTCCAGGAAGGGGAAAACATACCTTCACAGCGAATGTGGGTCCCTGATGGCAAACGACAGTCACCAGCTGGGAGATCATTCCAAGTGAAAGGGAAAGTGACAGAATTGCATATAGAGTAAATAAAGATAAAGAGACTCCCATACGTGAAACTAGTCTCAGCCCATATGCTGGTAATATTTTTAATTATCTATCTCCTTAAGCACAATTTGGAACAAGATCTATCACCAGGAGGTGAACACAGCAACAGCCTGATGTGAGGCACCGTGAGCACCTGTAAACGCAAAGGGTACCTGTGCCAGAGGAAGAGATCCCGACACCAGAAACCACCAAAGGATTACATCTATAGTTCTACACAGTTATTGGTACTGAAATGTGAAAATGATGTTTCACATGAAAGCAAGATCCTGAACATCGGTCTGAACACACAGAGCTGTAGAGACCTGTCTGCCAGCTGCGCTAGCAAGAGCCCGGTGAAGAAGTAAAAACAGAGGAGCTGCACTTCAAGAGGAAAATAATCATCCTGATTGTCTTCCTTGATTATTGCCCCTTCAAGAGAACCAAGTCAGAGGGAAAAAATAAAAGTGAAAAGAAAATAAAAGAAATGCCAGCACCTACTCTGGATCCTAAGATACGAATGCTTTTACAGAAGCATCTGTAAGAGGAGCAGCAAAAGATATCTCACTTACAGGTACTGTATTTCCCTATACCAGTCTTTGCTAGATTACCCCTCTAAGAAAAGACATTTTATGCAAAACCATTGAGAACAGTGGCATTAAATAAAGTTCCGTTTATTCTTAAACTTTTCTAGAAGAAAACTAGTGCCAGTCACCCAAACACTGTTGCTTCTACATAAGAATTCTCACCACAGAAACAGCCTAACACTAAAAAGGAAAAGAACATTGTCTCACATGAACTGCACAAACTTGCACAGTATTAACCTGTATTTCCCCAATGTGATACTAGGCGTCTCTAAGAGAGTTTTCTTTGCAGCACGCCCACCTTTCCTGTGCTCCCAGATCTGCCCAGAGTACAGAGCGAGGCTGAGGACACCGAACGCTGCCCCTCAGCTCTCCCAGCCCTCCCGACATGTGGGCGCTCCACCCCGCACCTCCACAGCACAACTATCGCAGCGCGGCCGCCGACGAACACGCGGCCAGCCGGGAATCCCGGGATGGAGCCGGGAGGGAAGAAATGGAGACCCCGGACCCCATCGGGAACTGCGCCAGCCTCAGGGCTCGGCAGAGGGAGGGGGGAGCGGGACAGGGAAGGCGACCCTCCCCTCAGAGGGGCCTCCGGACACGCGGCCCTGCGCGGGGTGGCGGCGGCGCCCTGACCCTCCTTCTCCCCCCGGCCAGCGCGGCCGCCGCTCCAGCCAGGCCCGAGCCGGGGGGGTGCGAGGCGCTCCAGGGGCTCCCCAGGGACACGGACCGGGAAAGCCGCTCCGGGGGGAGCGGAGGAGGGAAACAAACCCAGGCGAAAGCTCACCGGGTCCGGCGGAGGGAGCTCCCGGGTACATGTCTCCGTGTGCGGCGGCGGAGGTGGCGGCTCCACGGGAGGGCACGGGGGAGGGAGCTAGCCCAAGCCCCGGCTACGCTGTCGGGGGAAGGGGAGGAGGAGGAAGGGGAGGGGGG